>JAYJMI010089987.1:0-19356 GCA_036873855.1 Sarsia tubulosa
ATCTAATATGCTGAAATCATTTATTCGAAATTATAATATTCACAAACTAATTATTGATAAAATGAAGACATATGATTGGCTTACACTTGAACGACACATTCAGTTTAAACTGTAATACAAACTTATAGCAAATTGAAGCTATAAGTAGAAAGGTGATAAATTTGATAAATGAAACACATGTAAAAAGATGATACTTGCAGTAACATATCCAGATTTTATTTGGGCATACCGTTTTTGTTCATATTTGTGTCAGTTTGGGCATATAAAAACAGTTGAAGCCTTCTATGCCCCTTTTCTAGAGGTTATTTGGAATATTTAGGCCATATTATTCTATATTCAACTATCTATAATTGAAATTAACTTCTATTTTGTGATTTAACAAGTCAAAAATGTGTTTATGGTAATAGTTTGGGCGCCCATACCGTTATACCGGTATCAAAATAGCTCTGGATACTTCACTGACTTGATACTTCACTGAGCGAGATGTCCTCTATTATTTTAATGACATTAAATTTAATGTTCTAATATGTCATCATGAGATATCACATACTCAGAAAACAATTTATTCTAAACCATATTTAGTTTTAAATTCCTGTTATTTAGTTTATGCTGTTTAATTATGTCTCATAATAGTTTTTAGAACACATTAAACAAATCACAAAAAAAACCAAAAAAACATCAGACATTTAAGAATTGATAACAGAACTCTATAATGATCTATATGTAATTTGATATAACAGTTGCTACAGTATGCTACTAGTAACTTTTAAAATAAACTTTCTAAACAGGGCCTATTCTAGCAACAAAGAGGATCAGGTTATCTGATGCTGGCCCTACAAAAATCCGCTAAAATGTGTCCTTTTCACAACAACCCTTTTCAGGAAAATTTTGTTTTAAAAGTGCCCTTTCTCTCAACTACCAGTACCTGCCCCTGATTTCTAGTATAGAGCATGCTAAATAAATCCTCTCTTCAGAAAACAACTTTGTTGTACTTTAATTTTCATTGCGGTTATATACATAATTCTATAAAAATAATGCTGAATAACGATCTGAACATCATTTTGTCCGAATAGTTTCCATCAGTAGTCCTCTGAATTGAGCTCGGCATTCGGCAAAAGCTGACCTAAAACCGCCCTGAAACTGTCGTTGCTGACCTTAAACAGCAGAATATGTCGACCTACAGCAATATGGATTCAGAGGACTGCATCTTGTAATTGTAATGAAACCTCTAAACATTATTCATAGGATTCAGCAGAAATAATTTAATACTAACAGCCCCTGTTCCATTGACATAACCACAGGCTAGCCATGTTGAAGTACAATCAATTGCCATAGTAGAAAGCTCTTCTGTTATAGTAGTATCTATAATACTTTTGATCAGCTGACCAGTCTTTACATTCCAAATATGTATTTCACCTGATTCACTTGCTGTTATGACCTGTAATGAAAAGATTTAAGCGCCATACTAATAAATATTGGCTTGGTCAAAAAAATACTTATTTGCATTTAACTTTTAATAAAAAAGAAAAAATAATCTTTAAGAAAATGTCAGGCCAAAATTAACTTTTTGACCACTTTTTAAGGATAAAAAAAATTTCTCAAAAGAACTTCTTGATGCACTTAAGGCAGGGTCAAGTTTTTAAATTTAAAGCAAAATTAATGAAAACTGAAATATTTTTTTTCTAACTAAATTGCTATGATAAAGCTACGAAAATCAAAAAGCTTATAGTATTGCAATTGAGAAATTTTGCAAAAAAAAATAATAGAATGACGTCATAATTATACTTTTTGCACAAAATACATGAATTTTTAAGGTTTTTTGACTCCCCCTGCGTGGATGTTTTCCTTAAATAACTCAAACAAAATTTTTTAAAGCATCTCATCATTCTGCTTTTGTAGATATATGGGGATCGGTGTCTACAGATCGGTGCCAAAAACCTACAGAATTTTTTATTTTTGCATACAATTTGCGAAATTTTGCTGCTGACGCCACAAATTTGAAAGCAAATGTCAAAAAACAGGTGCATTTTTAATATTTTGCACCGATCCCCATATATCTACAGAAGCAGAATGAGAAGACGCTTCTGAAAAATGTTTTTTTTAAGTGATTTAAAGGAAAACATCCATGCAGGGGTTTCCAAAAAACCTTAAAATTCACATATTTTTATGAAAAAAGATATGATGATGTCATCAAATTTGTATTTTTTAATTTTTTTTAATTTTGGTTTATATAATATTATTACAAAGTTAATAGTTTTGAAACATATTAATAACACCTAACAAGTATAAAAATCAGATCATAGCTTTGCTCTCTATTTTTAAGTACCAGATCCGTCCTTGTGTGTTGAGTTTGTTCATAAAATAAAATGACCATTTAACCTTAATACTGTACGTCAATACAAAAATGAAAAACAATATTAAACAGATATATGCATAAGAAGGAAAACATATTTTACAGAAATATGACTTAAAGAGCTTTTTAATTAAGAGGGTCTACTCTTAATAAAAAAGCTCTCATTAGTCAAATTTAATGATAAAACCCTACCTCATACAAACTTTGTACACATATAGCTTTAACAACAGTAGAGACGTGGGTATCTTTTGTTGATACAGAACCTTTCTTTGATGTTAACATTAATTTGAGTTCAGCTAAACATGTGTCTGCAACAATCATGACTGTAGATGATGACAATAACATTGGAAAGGTAGCATGTTCTTGAATCTTGCCAGGTAGTGGAAATTTCAAATGTATACTTTGGACACATAAATGATCCTTGATATCGAATGAACATAAATGCTAGAACAAAACAATATAAATTACGAATTTTATTACAAAATATATGACAAAATTGGTGGTGTAAGATGCTTTTCCCTCCAATGATACTAAAATTTTCTAAAATTAATTCATTCAAAATATAGTTTTCTGGAAGTTGCAACAACATTAAAAACATTCATAAATAAGAATTGTCTGCTTTTGTAATTCATACTAGATGTAGATTCACGTATAAATTGTAACCAAACAGGTATGTAATACGAAATTTTTGCCTTAATAATATAAAAATATTATTCAAAACCTATTTTTTTCCTTACCCCATCTTTTGAATATGAAAAGACTAAATTTAGATTTTCATTGATGAACAGACCAATCACAGATGTTTGGTGTGATTTTAATATCGCCATTGGTCGAGTTGTAACGTAAGGATCCCACAAGCGTAGAATATGATCAACACTTCCTGTCGCAAGAAGACCAAGGTTTTTACTGTAATCAAAACACTGAATTCCCTAAAAATTTAAAAACATTTAGCATTTAAAAAAGGATTTAACCTACAAAATAGTTTTAAAATTTTAAATTTTTTTTATTTATTAGACTTGAGAAACTTTTTTGTATATAATTTTTTTAGTTAAAATTTTGATGCTCAAAGCTTAAAAAAATACGAATTATCTAAATAAAGAAAAATACTTCAAAGAACCTTTCTTGATAGTTATTAAAGGGATTCCGAGGTGATGAGACAAGTTCACTTACTTCGAAAGATTACATAAAGCTGGTTATTAATATGTATTTATTTCTAAGAACCCATTTAATATAAGAACATAAATAGTAAATTTAAAATTTTGTTTTACTTTCGTTTTCACTTCCTTCGACCGCAACTACAACGAATAATTTTGTTGACGAAGCTATGAGTATCTTTTTTGATTTGAACTTGCTGTGACGACAGATCAAGGTTCTGGTCAAACAAGTCGAACAAGTTTATATTAGAAATCATTAGTTTTCTGTTAGAAGCAGAAAGATGTTTACATTTTTTAAGCCTGAAACGAAAGCGATAAATTATTTTTAATTGCTGGCCTGTAAAACTAAAATATTGAAAATATTCTACATTAGTTGATTTATATTTATAAATTTATGAATAACAAAGAAAGTACTACATTAGATTTTTTGTTTCTTGCAATTAGTTCAAAAGATAGAGTAACAATAGATGACCATGTTTATGCCTTAAAATCATTCACAGAATGAAACAAACATAATACTATTTTAGAATTTAAAAAAATAATTCCAGTTTTGGGGCTAACTTAAACACTTTTATTCTTTCCAGGAAAAAAACTCTGCGAAGCAGATCGAGAATTCTTAGAAATACCACTTGCCTGACGTCACAAATGTTAGAGGTTTGGACCTAGTTGAAAATGAAAGTTAAATATTGTTTGTAAAGTTATGGCGGCCATTTTAAAAAAAGCTTTTGTATGTAAGATGCGATATAAAATCAGATATACTGTATCTTGTAAAGATTTTACATCAAGGTAAAAACAATATCACATTTATTTACAGTATTTTCTTATGTTTCACTCTGGATTAATTAATTAATGTACAGTATCCATCACCTCGGCATCCCTTTAAACAAGTTTTTAATTATTGTTATTTTTGGAACCAATTTGATTGCTGGATGAAAAATTGTCAGAATTTGTTGTCATTTATTTACAAAATTAATCTTTCAAGCCATGCATTGAAAAAAATGAAAACAATTTTGTAATCTACATAGTTAGATGGTTCTAACATGGGCTAAAATGAGCAGATAAACTTTTTTGAGGCAGTACCTATTTTACTTTGAATCATATTACAAAATAATTAACATACTTTTGTAACGTTAAACTTATATAAATCTTCTTTCTTTTCGTCAACAGAACGTAACAGTAAAGAATTCTTTCCCGAATTGCAGCATGATAATAAGGTATTACTTTCAGGCACATAAGCTATTTGAATTACCCAATCAGAATGAGTTTGTGGTAACACTTTATGCGTAACATAACGAAAATGATTTGACAAGTCCTTGAATAAATTAAAAAACATTAGCAGTGTAAAACAATAAACATTGAAGGTGCAGCTTCAATAACAGGAATTGATTATCAAATTAGTTTTTTTAATTAAAATGATAAAAAAGCTCATAGTTAAACCAAAATATTTACAAAACACATCCACTTTAAAAACAAACAATAATTTATGTAAAATACTTACTGAAAAAAATATCTTCCAACTTGACTGTGATTTTTGAAAAGGGGTTTCAAATAATTTTTTATTAGGACAATGGAATGTTAACATATGAACTTCACCGAGATCTGTACCAAAAAATAAATATAACATGTTGTGAGGAACCTAAAAAAATAAATAACAAGTGATAGATAGACATTGGATCCCCTGCAAGTAAATTATTTTTTTATTCAAATTGCACTCTCAGCAGTAATGTAAAATGAGCAGTATTGTAAAACAATGCAAATGTATACGTATAGCAAATCATCAGCTCTTCCATTGACTAAAATTCAAAAATCTTTATAGCAACATTTATATCGAAAAATTGACCTTTTGACCTTCATGCAGCAAATGAGCAGAATTAAGAAGAAACTCTAGGATCAAATATTATGCTTTACCAATCTCTTTCATTTTATAAAATTTAAAATAAATTGGAAATCTGTAGCATGAGATTTCATGCGAAATATCAATTCCACACAAAACTTTGACTTTATTACTGGCAAACAAGAATTTTTGGAAAGATGACACTTATGCTAGTTTAAAGCCTTTATATGCCTTAAAGGGATTCTGAGGTGACAAAACAAGTTAGGCTCAGATTAAAGAGCTACACAAGTTATGAAAAAAATACTTTTTATTTCATGTTAAAATCTTTTTTTCATTCTCAAGTTATAAGAGTTTAAGCATTTTCAGTATTTGGCTTTCAAGTAATTTCTATAACATCATAGATAGCAAACATGGTTTCTGAAAACAATAAAATTGAAATATCCTTAAGTAGAATTTTCCGGTTTACAACTTTTTCCCAATTTTCAAATTCCCAATTTTCAAATTCAATATAACTGAACTCTATTTCAAAAAAAGATCCAATTTTCCTGGTTTACTAATTCTGGTTTTATGAACTGTTTTTCCAGTCTTACCGGTTTACTATACTGAACTTTTTAAATTGTAAAGTAAAGTAAAAAAAAAATCCTAGGATATATTGTAAGTACTGTAGATAACACTTTCAATCAAAAGTTGAATTTCCTGGTTTACATTAGTTTTAGTTAAGAGTTTTCAGGTTTACTATATAAAAATGTCTATAAAATATTTCATAGCTGGATATTTTTGGAAAAGTTGGTTATTAATTTGACCCTGCTTCTTTTGTTTGTACGATTTGATAAAAATTTAGTTTGAGTGCAAATTTCTGGTTTACATGCAATTATAACACTATTATGCAAGTATGGTGATTTAAATAAATCATTTTATTCCCTTGAGTAAGTAAAAAGAAATATTTTCTATGCAGTTTAAAGAATAATTAAATATCAATGATTATTTTAAGTGTTTTTATTTTTTGTTTAAAAGTTGAATTATACCGGTTAACTAATATCTAATTATTTGATATTCTAGTAGATGTAATCCGTCATATTCAACTTAAAACTATATAAAAAACTGTAAAAAACTTTTTTTAGTTAAAGTAAACCTGATTTCTCCCATAAAGAAAATTTTACTCTTATTTCACCACCTTTCATGATGATTATTGGTACATGATTTGTAAACCTGATAATACCTTTAGAAAAGTACTTCCTTAAATATATAGAAATATTCTTTAAGACTTTGTTAATCTGTTTTTCTGCTTATCAAACCAAAATTGAACAGGTTGAAAAGTGTGGCTGACGTTTTCTAGATACCATTTGGTTCCCTTGTAAAAAAAGCTATAAAATCGAAATTCAAAATTGTCACGTATTTTTGAATCTGTTCAAGTCTATTATTCAAAAGTTTCAATAGCATCTATAAAAATATAAACATTCGAAAATTAAGCAGTCTGTTTGGTTATTAGCTATTTTAGAGTTGTCATGTCTACATCGTTACCAACCCTAGGGGTAAACCAAACCAAACCAAACCAAACCAAACCAATCAACCATACCCTTTTTAAATAACTCAGTCCAATGCAATAATGTAAAAAGTAAATATAAATAACTTACAAGTTTGTGAAAATATTGAAAGAGACAGAGGGCAGCAGTTGGCAAACCTAAAAAAAAAAATTATTACTAGACTCTCAGTTTTAATATATATAATATTTAATAACGAGCACCAGAAATAACTTATAGCCCTTTGTCCGAAAGCATTCTGACAGACTTGGACTCCCTGGACTGTATACAGAAGGTTGTGGGTTCAAATCTCCCTCTGTCCAAATTTCTGCATACCTCTCTATATAGCATATATAACAATACAATAAAGATCCTATATTTGTTCAAAAAGATCTTATGTTTTACCTTTTTTTTTCTTATGCATTTTTGTAGCTAAAGAATTATAAATCTTTGCGAATGCTATGATGTATATTTCACAATTTTTTCGAATATTACAACACTTTCGAATGAAAAGTAGTGTTTTGTCTCGATCAAATATCTCTACTATAAAATTCCAGTGTTTTCGAAAATATGTTCCAAATAAACTACAAGCTAGAAACAAATTGAAGCACAGTGGTCGAAATAAGCAATAAAAAATGTCCGGTCATCATGCTTTTCTGTCAAAAACAATAGAAAATGTAGGGATTTGTGTAAAATTTTATGTCAAAGTGCCCGCTCATGACCGATGACCGGTCCCTTATTTCGATCCCTAGAAGCATGATCTAAAGGTCCCCACCCGCTAGAAATATTTAATGATAAAGAAATTTTTGAGCTTATTCCATTGAAATATATCTTTACAAAGAAACATTTGAATAACGTTGTCATATATTTGAGTCCATTCATTTCAGCGATATTGACCCGTGGATGCTATAAAGTTAGCTTTTGTATAGGAGAAAGCAACATAATGAAAAATTAAAGAAAAAACATGACTTTGCAAACAATCATCGAAATTTATAATCCTATTTTCAGCCTTTAGCTGTATTAAAAACAACTTTTTCACTTTAAAAATCTCGTAAACTGCATTTCTCGTTGCAATATATACAGTACCATAACATTTCCAATAAAAAAAATTATCTCTACACTACAAAGATCAGTATCTTTTTGTTTGCGCTTCAATGTTTTCGAATCTTTTTCTTGAAGTGGAAACCAGTAGAAGATTGCCTTTCGAAAGGCAATTTTTTATTCCACATAAATATGGGTTAATTCAATTTTATCTATTTTACATTCCATATACAAAGGGCCCAATATATAGGTATATGTTTCTCAGAACTTTTACAGGTAAAGTATTAATGGAGTCCGTGGAGTCCATACAGTCCGTGGAGTCCGTTGAGTCCAGGGAGCCCGTTGAATCTGGGGAGTCCATATATGGTCTGAGGAGTCCATAGTCCGGAGTCCGGGTTTTACAGATAGCCCATTCTGACAGTAGTTTTTTATCATTTCATCTATTGTTCATAATTTTCTAACTTTTTCAAATAAGCTCTGATAAAAAACTAAATTAAACTACTAAAACAGCAACAAATGTTTTAAAACAATATCAATTGAGAGTTTAAAGGCTAGCATATTAAAAGACTATATTGTATAAAAAACCTGACAACATAATCTTTTATCATAAACAAAAACAAAAACATATCCAATAAAAAAGCTTTTTTTTTGCACTGGTAAATCAAAACCCCAGAATTCAAATTAACCAAATTAACCAAAGAAAAAGATTACCTATCAGATGAAACAGTTCGGAATACATTGGAGTAGCCATGTCATAGAACTGTAAATCTCTATTATCCGTTGCCACAACTAACTTATTAATATCTGGTAACGCTATCATATCTGTAATCCATGTTTTTATTATTTGTTTCATTCCTCCACCTTCATTTTTAGAGGTATGAATATTCCGCTGAATTGTTAAATCTGATGATACATTATTTATTTCACCATCTTTTGTTATGAGAATATATTTTGATGGTGAATTGCAATCAACTATCAACTTTGCTATAGAATCCTAACAAGACAGAAAGAAAGTCTACTATATAGAAGTATAAAAAGTATAAAAAGTATAAAAAGTATAAGAAGTATAAAAAGTATATAGAAGTATAGAAGTATAGAATCAATCATACTGTAACTTATATTGAAATTTATGCTTTATTGTAGAGAACAGTTGGATGTCAATAAAGCTACACTCGATTCAGCTGATTATAGTAAGTAAAATGACTTAAAACCTTGTAAAAAAGAGCAATTACTCCTTGGTTTCTTTTGTTTGCTGGATTCGAAAAATAAATATCTCAAAAACTACACATAGAAATTATGTCAAATTTTACTGAAGTTGAAATTAACCACACTTTGAATAACTTATGACACACTAACTTCATGCAAAAAACTGATGAGCGGAAACTGTGTTATGAACAGACAAACTGACAAACGGACGGACAAAACTGAATCTATAGAATCCTGTTGACAAAGCCAGGGATCCAAAAAATTAAACTATTTACTAACCCTCAAAGATGATAACTTGATGATTCTTTCTTTCTGCTCAAATGGCGGAGCCTGGTCAACTTTGTCATCTGTAAAACGATATAAGAAAAATGCACAAAAGTCTTCCCAAGTTATAACCCCGTTATCAAGCCAATCAATCTAATAAAGAAACAATGAAAAATTTGAGAGGATTCTAAATTATTTTTACAATTTTCCGTTCAGTAATTACAGTATACAATGGTTTCCATTTCATTTTTAAACTAAGAAATTGGTAAAAAAATTCAAATAAGTAAGTAAGTTGTATATTAGTGTAAGTATACTTTTGCTACCAATAAATATAAAAAATATACAGTTACAAATCCTATAAAAATACTAAAAAATAGCCAACATTTTATCAAATTCAGTCACGCCAATGTGAGCCCTTTTACCCAAAAAGAGAGAGAACCTTATTCACTTATTTTAAAACGTTTGCAATTTCTTTTTTAAACTGGTGTTTAAACTTGGATACTAGGCAGATACCAGGCAGTAGATGCATAGTCAAAATGAGACTGAATAAGAGCATTACATAGCAATCTATGTAGTTGAGGAGACAAAAATTGTTTTTCCTATTAAAAGAAAATTAATTTCATGTTTTGTCTTTTTCAAAACATTTAAAGCTATTGCTTCATCTGATTTATGATCCCTTTCAAAAATAATAAAAGAAATGATACTATGCTGTGAAACATAAAAACAAGCTGACCTTGCCAAAAAGAGTTTCTGCTTTCCTTGATATCTTTGGAACAATAACAACTTGACTCCTATCTTTTCTTCGTAAAACATGAGCAACAATATGTTTGAAGTTTGACAAATCCATTGTCCCATTACACTTTTCGAAGTTTATCAAAATTAAATCAAGATCAGAAGGTAGTAAAAAATTTTCAATGTCGTCTGGATCACCGCCAACAGTTGACCTAGTGTAAAACAACAAAAAGACATACCCGTAATAATCTTTAGTTTGTAAAAATTAGTTCTTAGCCCAGACTATGAGAAGATCCAAATTTTAGATCGCGCTCCTTAAAACTGTATAACTTTAGAGAAAATACTCTTTTTAAAAGGAATTTCAACGTAGAAGTTACCTTTATCAAAATCAGACTCTATCCTTCAAGTTTAGAGTCTTTATAAAACATTTCTCTATGAAGCATAAGCAAGTTTGACTTAATTTAATGTATAAATAAGAGGTATGTTTTAGAGGCCATAATAAAAAATATTATTTTTGCCACCAATTTAGCCTAAAACCTTTGAACTTTTATAAGTATGTCAGAATCATATGAGAGATGTAAAATACATTTTTTTAAAAAAGCTGCACTTACATATATGTCTGGAAGGTCATTACACTCTAAAACAATAATAAATAAATATTACAATAAACTTTTCCTTGCTTTTCCTATAGAAGCAAGCGACTCTATATATCAATATCCAAACAAATGTATAAGAACATTAAATATTAATTAAAACTTTGTTGAAAAAACTCTTACCTTGCTTGAATCTATCACAAGATTTTTTTCATTTTGCTTTAGAGAACTATTTCTTATAAAATCAATCAACTGATTATGCTCTTCTACTTCTTCGAAAGATATTTCTGGAACTGGCTGATCCACAAACAAAACACTGTCAACTTCTTCCATGGTCTGTGGTTCATCCATAGGCGTATTGAGCATAATACTGTTAAATTCTTCCATTAAAACAATTTTATATTTCAGTAAATCTTTTGCTTGAGGTCTTCGTGATCAGTATCTTTCACATGTTCTTTTATTATAAGTTTTGATAAATCGACAACTTAATTTCTATATCCATATGTCAAGAATTATAAATTAATGTATAACTTTACAGTAAATAAATATTTACTTAGGGAAAAACAGTTAAATAGGATAAGAGAGAAACTAATTAAGCATAACCGAAGAAAAATTACCTTCTATTTGATGTACCTCCTTTTTATCCCAAACAATAGAATACAAGTAAATTAAACAAGTTGGGAAACCAATAATATTGTTTATTGATACAGGTTTACACAGTACAGTACAAAATATAAACAAGGGATAAACTGCCAGCGAGATACCGAAAAGTTTAATTTTTAGTTTAACCAGAACTTTTATTCAAACATGAGGAAATTTGTAAAGAATTAGTAGAAAATGCAGAATTAAATATCCCATTTCAATAATGTACAAAATTGTACTTGTATTGTAATTGTACAAAATTTTCAAATGAATTGTTACTTGTTAGCATGAGATAATATCAATATAATAGATATATATAATATAACAAGAATTTTCGGAATAATGACACTTACGTATGCGTTTACAGTGTTTTTATGGTTGGACATACCAGGCGTACCAGACAGAGCTGGATTTATAGGATCCTTTTTAACAAAGCTGGAGATCCAATAAAATTATGAAAGCATTATTTTAGTTTTTCGTATTAATTTCTAAAATATCTTGTATCATAAAAAATACATGTTTAAACTCATAAGTTTTAACAACAATATGTATAAAAGGTGGACAGTAGAGAGAATCGAGATACCAGTTTCCAGTTGCAGTAATTTTTTCGAACGATGCAGTTATTTTTTTTATTTTTTCCTTTTTTATCCTATTTTAAATTTTGTAGACTCGGTCGGAGGACACTAATCGAACATTTCATTGTGTGCCACCTAAGTAACACTAAAATATCTACAGAGTTTTTAAAATGTAGACTATACAATAAAAGTTCCTAAATGTAAATGCTTTCTCTCAGTTAAAACATTTGAATGACTCTTATTTCTAGTAAGATAGGAAGAAAGCTCGAAGTGAACCAAGACCAATTTTTTTTACAAACAACATAGTAAAGTAAATAACAAAATAATTAAATAAAACAAATATTCCAAAAAACTGTAAATCGGAATAAATAAGAAGAAGAGAAAAAAGGGGAGAATAACAATATAATAAAAAGTACTACTAGTTACTACTGTAAGTGTAACAGTATATTTATGATACTGCTATAAAAACAGAAAAGACAGAAAAGGTATATTTTATTAAAAAAAGAACAATCCACATGGTTACTCTAATTTGTTTTCGTTTTGTCTTACTTATAAATGAATAAAAAGAAAATTATGAACAAGCAAGACATGATAACAGGATAATAATAGTGTTTCGCTGACTTTGCCGTATTCCGTCAGCTAATCGACTTCTGTTTATTTTTTTCGACTTTATTTTTGTGAAACCGCAACTACTAACATGGTACGGATTGTATGACTGCTACGATGATACCTATATTGACCTTTGAAATAAACAACCGATAATTTATTAAGAATAAAACTTTCAGTAAAATCTTTTCGCTGTACATAGTAAAAATACATCAAACTTTACAAGTTTCAGCGGATTCATTGATTCCCACCGTAGCTGAGAAGTTCTCCACTTATATTCCGTATTTAAAGGTACATTACCGCGAATTTTTTTAATAGCCTAGATATAGATATATATAGATAGATCATATTGACTTTAGTAAAAGTAGTTATGATACAAAAGAATAAAATAATTCGCGGTAATGTACCTTTAATTATCTAGCCTGAGTACAAACTCTACGCACCGTAAAATGATTTTTGTAAAGTCTGTGGTTCAACTCGGAATCTCTGTCCAGCGGTTTCCAAAAATGAACTAGAGCTATTACTTGCAAACCTAGAATGTAATTTTAGTATTATTGCTGTTTCTGAAACCTGGCTGCCTAGCATTAAATTTAAGTTCAAACCTGTAATCGAAGGGTACCATCCCTATTGTGGTACATCATACATCATATAATTATTCATAATTAAGACTATTCGAATTGTAAACAAGAGGAAATTCAACCTTAAACCCAGGGCCTGTTTCCTATAGGGAGTGTTAGAAAAGCTGTCTTCGTGTCTGTTTTTTAATCCACCTTTATTCTGGTTTTTAATCTCCAAGGAATATACGGTTTAAAGGGGCCGAAATTCCGATGAAGGCTGTCGATTAGCGAATGACATTTTATCATAGGTAGAGGGGCTTCGGTCTTTAGGGAGTGACGACCCTACCTATTACTTTAGTTAACATGATTTTGTCGTAACTAGGATTTTAGAGGTTTTTCTTTGGGAAAACGATGATAAAGAGTAGCCCTGAAAAAGATTTAGGGTTATCCTTTCATGTAGCTGGTTGTAAATTTGGATTTGTCCAGGACTATAGTTTAGTTCCTTCGTTTAAAAGTTTGAATGAGGAAAGGTTATGGAAAGTATAGGTGACTTTTAACATTTTTTTCTTTAAAAAGAATTAGAAGAAGAATGGTTCTAAAAATTATTTTATTTGTAATTTTTGATGTGGCTCAGGCTAGGATTTAACTAGACTGGAAATAGTCTAATTTTACGCAAACGGCAAACTCGCGAAAAAAAATCACGTGCCGGAACTACAATTCATCGCGCCTATATTATAAATTTTAATAAAGTTTAAAAAAGACCTATGTTGCATAACCAGACTACATAATCATGTGGGTTTTCAACAGTTCAACCACAAAACAGACACTTGATACTTGTTGTGCATTATTACTTTTTTATTATATCTATGACTGTTGTTATGATACTAATGTTAACCAAAGGTGTAGTTTAGTATCGAAGACATCGTTAAAAAATTAATTTAAATAATTGCTTGAATAAATAGAATTTAAATGTTAGAATGACATAATTTACGTTAACAATAGAAAAAGAGTCAAATAAAATTTGCCCTAACATTCTTAATACACAAATCCTGATAACAAAAATCGAAATCCATTTAGACATCGATAAGACAAGCTTAATAAGGATTTGCTATGCAAACTGTGGATTTGTAAATATCGCGCCTATTTAATAGTCTAACTTACCTTATAAATATCGAAAATTTGCCGTAAACAAACTCGGCGCTAACGTAATATAAATGTTCTGACTGATATTTTTTTTCTCCCGAATCTTATTAAAAAAGACTCTAGTCTAAGATATTGCTTGCACTATTTATTCATAAGAACGGCAATATTTCAGTTTTTAAAGGTACATTACCGCGATATTTTTTATTCTTTTGTATGAAAGATCAGCTAATTTTAGGACATGAACTGAAAACCCCATTAAAAAATTCAATCTCATTCAAAAGTTATGCGATCCGCAAATCCTATATTTGACCATATTTGAGCATACTTTATAAATTATCATTAAGAAGAACAATGAAATATTTTAAATTACAGTTGTAAAATAGGATTTTGTTGAGCCATAAATAGAGAACAAAAAGGAATTATGGAAAGATATTTTCAGGTTTATACTAAAGTCAGTATGATCTATATATTAGGTTATTGAAAAAATTCGCGGTAATGTACCTTTAATGAGTAAAACTTTAAAGAAGGTGGTAGCTCGGTAGTAAATGATTTAGTCAACATGTCATTGTAATTTGAACAATATATACAGTGTATTTAATTAGAAACAGAGGATTTAAGATTTTAGTTCAGTTAAAATTCCGTTTTTTCATAAAATCTAACTACAGACATCGATTTTAGCAAGAATTTTTTTTAAAAAAAGTCATAAAATTTAAAATAGAGAGTTAATTATCATATTATTCCTGTTCTATGTTCTATTAAATCTCTCTGATTACTTGAATGCCATTGAGACATTAAAATAAGGCACTTGGAAAACATAACAAAAGGTATTTATAAAAATATTAACTTTGCATAATATAATACACCAATTCAACATCGTTAACTTTAGCAACCTAATTAATTCTGTCGCCCCTAAACTATTTCCATTTTACTTGTTTATCAAATTGCCTAGAGAAATATTTAATGACTTGTTTATTGTTATAAATTATTTTTATAAAAAAGACTCGGAATAGTTTAGGGTACGGGTTGCTAATATTTATATTTATAGTATCATGTTGAATTGGTGTATTCAGCATATTTTATTTATGAGAAATTATTCATTTGTTGCACGCTATCTAACAAAATGGCTCCCGTACAAGGTGATGAATACTTTAAAGATTTGGAAGAAAGTTATGTTTCAAATGAAAATATAATAAAGTTTTATGACAAATGGGCAGATAATTATGACGAAGTCAGAGGCAAGAGGCAACAACACTATACCCTTCTGAGTATTGTAGCAGCCGAACATCTCAGCAAATATTATGAAAACAAAAATAATATAAAAGTAATCGACGTTGCATGTGGATCAGGCCTTACAGGGAAAGCTTTACACGATGTAAGTTTTAAAAACATTGATGGGTATGACTTTGCAGAGGGTATGCTTAAAGTTTCGAAAGAGAAAAATATCTACAGTCGTCTTATTAAGAGTTGCATTACAGACACTGAAATATTGGGTTGCGAAAATGAAAGCTATGATGCTCTTGCATGTGTTTAAGCTATCTCAAAAAATCATATTGATTTGAAGAATGGTTTAAAAGAATTTATAAGGGTATTAAAACCAGATGGTGTGATGGTGTATACGATTAATGCATTATATTTTCCGATTAGTGACGTCATGCATTTTCATAATAAACTTTTTAGTGATAAGAAGTTAGAATTAATACGACTTGAAAAACGTTTTTATAACCATTTTAATGGAGTTAACATGTATTGTTATTTATGTATTATGAGAAAATTATGAAACGATTTTTAATAAATACAATATATTGTCACGAAACAACTAGAAAACAACTTCTTTTTGCAGTCTATTTTTGTCCCTATTACAAAAAGATTCGCAAAAAAAGAATTTAAAATAATTATGGCGTCATCACTGACTTTTTTGGTTGGTTTCCATGGAAATGATGACGTCATCATTTTGCGTGTGGTAAAATAATTTTGGTTATAAAGATCAACCTCGTTCGTAAAAGAGTAAATTTTCGCTAAGAGAAGATCGCTCAGTATTTACCGTGCCTTCCTCTCTTTCGAAAAATTATCCTGGGAACGAGGTTGTATAAAGGTATCAAAGTAATCAGTAGTCCATTCAATAGACCTATTAAATCAAACCTGTCGATACTCTAGAATTAAATACTTTCCAATATTTTGTTAATCAGATAGGATAGGTAAAAACCAGTCGATTAGAGAACATCAAGAGAACAGGGAGCTTATATATATTCCAGCTGTTTTGAAATAAAATGTCATTGTTTTGTTGAAAGTTTTAAATTTTAAATTATTTTGGCTAAGTTAAAATAAGTGTTTAAATACTGTATTTTATCTAGAATATGTCATATATTGTGTAGAAACTACGAGGAGAAGGTCCATAATATCGGATATTATTCGTTGCTTTTTAAACATATATAGAAATGTTTGCCACGATTATAACTATGCGAATTTAGGCGAATTAAGACCTGAATTTTAGCTTTTACTTTGCTTAGTTTTTAAAACAAAATATTGCAATACGCCGTTTATAGTCTCAGTTCCGTTCCTCAAAATACATCAAGAACAAAAGTTGTTAATAGTTACTAATTGCTTTCGTCGAGCACTTTCTATTATTTTTTTCGAGCATTCCTAGAAATCATTAAAAGGTAATGAAATTTACAAACATATATGACGCTTTGTGTATCGTTTCTTAGGAACAATGCGTAATTTAAGGAACGGAACCGAGACTATAAAATGGTGTATTTCAACCGAAACGCATCCGATTTTGACTCATTTATATCGAAAGTGATTTTTATATTATCAGATTCTTTGATTATATCGCATCGAAAATACGTTATATTGCATAATTATTGGAAATCAGTGATCAATTTAATAGTTAATTACAAAATCATAAAAAAACAAACTAGCAAATGTACTTTCGTCTAACCGAAAGGAAAACTATCTATAGATAACTTTGGGAGAGAGAATTATTATATTTAACAACCAATTCAACTTTTTCACACAATCCACAATCAACATTATAATTATAAGATTAATCTGGAAAAATTAAATCACATATAAATAAAATAACAACCTAATTAATGCGTTGCACATTAACCAATTCTATTTCGTTAACATCAATTTTCAATTTTTTAACATTCAACACTCTAGTCCCACGTAAACATAAGAGTGACGCTCGTAATAACGCAAAACATAGCTTTGTTCTAATATATGCTATGATTTTACATTCTAAGATGTTTTTCTTTTCGGAAGAGTTATCTATAGATAACTCTGAAAAGTTACCTCTGTTATCCTAGGGCCTTGCTTAACTGGGATACTTTCCCTGTTTATATGAGGCAAGCTGGCCCGGTTAACTTGGCTGGCTCGCCTTGGCGAGATTAAATTTATCTTACTTTATATAGCTTAATTATCTCGCTCACCATTGTTGGAAAAAGTTGCTTTTTTATTTATAAAATAGAGTTTGAAAAAAAAAAAATTGAAAAAAAAGTCTTAAATAGTTTCATCTCGCCATACCGGACTGGCTCACTTTTTTGTGTTTATATTTGAAAATTCCATCATACCTAGCCGATATCCCTGCAACTTCAAGTAAGATCTCGGTTAGCCGGGCTATCCCGCTTCTCATATAAGCTCATTATGGTTTCATACAAAGGATTTACGTGAGAAAGTACAATCTTGGTCATAAATTGTGTAGACTTTTCTTACTTTTGCGCTTTTTTTATTTTCACCACAAGCGTTTTATAACGATTTATTCATTAATAAAAATAAAAACTATTGGCTCAGACAATTTGCGAGTGTGACTTAAGACTTAACGTAACCACGGGGGACAGATGCCTAGTGTCCAGTCTCCACCTGGGAATTCTCAATTTTTCAATTAAAGGCGAAAAACCTTAGAAATTAGCTATTAAAAATACTCCTGAAATGCGATTTTCGGTGAAATTACCTATTTGTCTACAATAATTTGGCCAAGATTGTACCTTTAAAGATGCACGTTTAACTTAATGCACGTATTTTTCAAAAAAATCATTCTATTTAAAACTTTAATACTATAAAGTAGAAGTGACAAGGAAGAACTGTGCTAAATATATCATTTTGAAGCTTAGAAATAACCCACAACAACACTTTGAAAATCGGGTTTCGTACACTATACGCGAGACAACACTATGTACTTGCGATGTTTTTGTCAAAAAAGGCTATTTAAATTAAAACTACATATAGAAAATGGCTGATTTTTTTACCAGATGCTTATAATTGATAGGTCTTTCGATTCAGTCAATAAAAATAGGGGGGTAAATACACGCATCCCAATTGTTGTTTTTTTTGAGAATACGTGCACAAGTACCTTTAAAAAAATAAATTTAAGTTGAATTTAAATTATTTTATTAAAGCAGTTTAAAAAAGAGGTAGATATAATATTGTCTTGAAAAGTATTTCGACAGATACGTCTCAATTATGTCTCAATGTATCGTGAAATCAACATACTATTTTTTATAAACAATAGCATGTAGACAAGAGGCTTTTGACAAACTCAAGTGTTTGGGCCAGAAAGTAAATAATCCTACTTGAAGAATATAAGAGCACCACTTCAGTGCAGTATTGTCTATGAAAGATTATTACTTCAGTAGTGAAAATATAAGTCAATTTTTTAAGTGTAACTATTTTAGATATTTGTATTTTAAATTCATTTGTTTGAGAAAAAAAATCGTTTCACGACATACCAAAGGTACAACTTTAGGTCTAGAATGCCTTTAGAGAAATAACACTTTACGTTACTACAAAAGTCTAATGTCAAAAATAATGCTTCGATTTAATCAGACTTAAAAAACGAAACGATGAAAAAGATAACAGACGTTGTTTTTCTATATTTTGGTTCTCAAGATATCTATATTTTAAGGACCAAAATTAAGCATTTTTCATTGTTTTGAAATATTTTTTTCATAGTCGAGGGTCGCATTATGCAGATTTTATTATAAGCAAAGGAGTATCTGGGAGAACCTCCTTTCTCCTTTCTCTTAAAAAGTTCGTTTTTTCGTAGTTCAAGATATTCACCTACATTCGAGGATAGTTAGGAAAGACAAAATAAACTAAAGTTAAGTGCCTTTTTCTATCATCAGAAAAAATCGAAAA
>JAYJMI010089988.1:0-11199 GCA_036873855.1 Sarsia tubulosa
TAGATTTAATAAAAGTAGTCCAAGTATATTGGTCCCCAAAATCTTCTTTCATTTCTTCTTGGAAAGCCTTATATAAAGAAACATCTAAATTTGTACTCAATCTATTCTTAATAAATCTATGACTATATCTAGTCTAATGCTAAAGTAATTAATTAATCATTAATGCTAAAGTAATTAAACATAATATTTAACAGTCTTAGTTGGAAGTATCGTCGAAAAGCATATCAAAATCCCTCAACTTTGGAACTCTTCTTAGAAGAATTGCTTGCGACCTTCCCCAAAAAACTACTCTTATCATGTAAAGCTATGCTAACAGGAGTAACCAGGTGGTTTGATTATGTCTTTTTTTTGTTATTCTGCCCATTTGTTTGCTTAATAAACTGTTATTTTTAAATTTTCGGACACGGTTTTGTTCCTAAATATGATTTGAACAATATTGCGGTATAGGTACCGATTCTGTAACTGAATCTTTCCTTGAATTGGGCACTATTAGTTTCCCAAACAACTTCAATTTAAAAGTAGTATTTGATGTAAAACTGACTACACGCCTAGGTTTTTTCACTACTGATTAATACATAATAAAAAATAACACCTTTAACAAAAAAAATAAATATGCTAATAATTTAACATATGATTCCTTCTTATAATTTTCTTGTCTATTCTAAGACAAAAAACAGCCGATATTTTAGCGTAGATAAATCACAAGGTAACTGAACAAACATACCATGGTGTTCCTCTTCTTCATCGCCACCTCCGTGTCCACCATGCGCCCCTGCTGAGTCAATCCCATTAAACATGTTGTCATCATCGTGACCGCTTCGTGAGATATGACCTCCTTCATCCATATGTATCATCCCGGTATGAAAATGAACACCTGGTCCGCTATGGTCCATCATGGTGTTTGGTTCACTGTCATCGTGACGTTTTATTCCATCTTCCCCGTTTCCATCATCGCCATCCCCACCGGCGTGACCGTAGGCCGGTGCGTCGTGATGATGATCATCGTGGTGGTCATGGTGATGAGGATGTTGACTTGCATGGAAACCCTCATGACCGGCAATCGGTTCTATATCACCTATATCATCATGCTCATCAGAACTATGACTATCTCCTCCTCCACCACCACCACCACCTCCACCACCACCCCCCTCTTTTCCATGATACGAAAACCCTGGCGTAAAACCAAAATATCGTTTCTCGCTAGTATCGTTCTTTTCGTGCTGAGGTATGAGAGAGGTTTCTTCTAAAGGTCTACATTGTACTAAATACCAGCATAATAATAGAAATAAAAACTTTCTTAGAATCATTCCTAAGAGACATAAGTATACATAAATACGTGTTCTCCCTATCTCCTAATAAATCTACAGCCCATTGTCAATAAATAAACTGCGAGGCGAAATTACTCCATTTTTTCCCTCTGATTTTAATAAAGCTGTTTTTTTCGCAGTTCCCGTTGCGCTTGTTTCTTGCAACACAAACAAAACTAACGAAATTTATGCTTGGATGCACTCGAATTAATCTTTTGCTGCATTGCATTCACTTATATAAAAACACTTAGACAAACTTTAGTTTGAAAAGTTTGAAAAGCTAGTAGCAATATCTACCTAGAATGTCAAAACTTTAGAAAGTTTATGAGCTTTAATGCCTTAGATATTAAAAACAGTTTCAACAAATATTAAACAAAAAAATATATAACTTTTTGGAGTTAAAATTAGTTGTTTTTCATAAATTACCATTAAAATTTTGTAAAAGTTTTCAATAAATGCTTAATCTAAAATCTACTAAAAAGGTTATTTACAATTAATATCAATGTTGGTACTGTGAAGTACTCGATGTTCGTAATAGTGGTCAATGTTCGTAATAATGTCAATTATAATTTGCATCGTCCGAATCTACCAAAAATATTCGTTAAGATGTGGTAACTACACAATCGAATATTTCATTTTGTTGCTATGCAACTTTTATTCGTGCATATCGTATGTTTACAACGCGTCAGGTTGTCCTAGTAACAGAAAATCACATTGGATATCCCGTCAAGTTTTGGTTTCCGATAAACCAATCGCATTTTGCCGATAAAGTTGATCGTCAAACTCGCTCAAAAAGCCGTCTTTTTGCATAATGTCGATGCTATCAGCATCCTCGTTTTCAAGAAGAACTAAATAAAAAATAAAATTATTCAAAATATCAAATCGGTTTTAACAAGAATTTTATGTACCCTCTAAAAACAAATGTCCATCCATCTCTACTAAAAGGCATATTTCACTAAAACAATACCTTATACCAATTTGCTTATATAAATTCAAAGTTTTTAAAATTCAAATTCAGTATAAACAAAAGCTAAGTTTGAACTACAGCCATTAGAATCTTTTAAATTATTTATGCTTTACCTTGACAAACTGCGTCATCGCTTCCACTTTGGCTTTTTAATCTTTTATTTGGTGATAACAAAGTTGAATATTGTTCACGTTGTTCTAGGTAATCTAACACAACGCGATGGATGAAGATGTATTGTTCCTGGATAACAAACAAATACACTAATGAATTTTAAGGAGTTTTTTTTAACAACAGTGTTCATACGACACAAAAATATATATTTTATGAAAGTTTAAATGCAAGAAAATTTGTTCGGAAAGGAACATGATTCTGATGCGCTATATTTAGTATTATTATCATTAATTCCAAGTTATCATTTTATTACACACCACAGTGTAAAAACTTATTGTAAAAGTTATTTTAAAGTAATTAGCAAAACGATTTTAATTAGTGGATTTGAGTATGTGTACATAATTAAAAACGTTTTGCTAATGAGCATCACGGATATATGCACACATACCTCTGTTTGTACCATGAAACATCTTTGCGTTCTCATCATACAAACAACGCCATACACATCAACATTACTTTCAACTTGTAACTTATTCATCAAAATATCGATACAAAGGTACGTTCCCGTACGCCCTACGCCCGCTCTAAAGATAAAACAAGCAAATATTAGTCTGAAACAAATATTGAAACAAATGAGCCAATGACAAGGTTCCCATTTAAAAAGATTAGGAGATTTTGGCCAATTTCAAGTGATTTTAGCATTTTCTTTTTACTACTAGTCTGGCCTGAAATATTGTGAATCTTTATTAATACATGTCCAAAATAGATACCCCCTCAAAAAAAATCAGATCAGAATTAGATAAAATATAGTATTTGTGAAAAAATCGAACTGAAATTACCTGGTGATAAAGTAAAAGAGAACTTACGAGCAATGACAAACGAGAGGTCCATCTTCAGGTTTTTGTAGTGCTTTAATGGTCTGTATAAATTTCAACATGGCTGACGTTGACTTAGGTACTCCATGATCCGGCCATGCTTTATATTGAAAATGTTTTAAATGTCGAGTCTCATGCTGAAAAAAAATAAATTGAAATAAAGAATGGAAAGCTTTAATAATAACGTAAAAAACTAGGGATGGATTACAAGTGAACTCCTGGTATAGTTATATCTAAAAATCCCTATATTTGGTAACTGGAAAAGAAATTAATTTTAAAAATATTATTTAAAGACATAAACTCTTATCTTACTTGATTAAATTGAGTTTCTGGTCAGACTTTAACTATTAGAAAACTTCCAGATCCATTCCAGAAATAGAAAATTAAATATAAATTACACGTGTAGCAATAATTGAATAAGTTTAAGTAACAATTAAAAAAATAAAAATTAAATAATAACCTCATATTCAAGCAAAAATTCTCGCTCAATCCATTCCGGAAAGTCGTATTCAGCAATTCGAGTAACAAGAATGTCACCATAACGAGTCGATTTACTCGGCCAGTATTGATGACATTTTACCTGAAGTTATGTAAACTGAGACTATAAAACGGTGTATTGTTACATAGTAAGAACTGTTTGACGGTAGTTTGACGGTCAGAGGAACCTTAATTTCAAATCATTAGTCACGATTAACATATACTAAAGGTGTATATTCAACATCGGTAGTATAATGGCGAAATAAAAATCCCTCGTTACGTTAAGAATGAACCAAATGAAAAAGCAATTCGAAATAATGAAACTGGACGAAATAGTGTAATGATCTTACCCTTCCACGTTCTGTACATTGTGTTACCATGACGATAATTCTTGAATTTTGTTCCCAAGTCATGCGCCAGAAATCATCCATAGTGCTTGGTAAAGGACCTTGACTTGCTATGTAAGCTCGCGGCTGTTTATAACCCTTTACAAAGACAAATTGAAACTATCGTAAAGCTGTTTATAACCCTTTACAAAGACAAATAGTATTAGAAGTTATATCAGAAAATTGAAAGAGATACGATTTCAATGCCTTAAATAGATCTTAAAGTGCATTACAATGGTTTGAAAATAGGAAAATGTATGTATGTGTATTAAATGTATTGTAAAGGAAAGTGTTTATAATGTCTTACATGAATGTAGTTTGCATTGATATAATCGGATCCTGGTTCATCGTCGATAGAAGAAAGTTTAACACGAGTGAAATCGTCTAAGAGTAAAAATGTAACATTTAAATATGATTAATAGGGTAGTTGCGCAGGGTTGCGCAGAGTATAAAAATATGAATTTGTTTTGAGATATGGCAAAGAAAATAAATCTAATATTTTCAAAGATAATATAACAAGTACCTACTCTATGACGATATAGGTATAAGTATATCTGATGTAGAAACAAATATATACTAAAATAGGTTTCAGTACTCACAAGCAAGAATATTGACGTAACGATTTTTTCCACGATTTTCTGGCATATCGGCAATTTCGTGACGCTCTATTTTACCGACATCTCGCATCGACTAAACAGAATTAAAATACTTGCAAATAGATACGTAAAAAACACAGATAAACAAACTTTGTAGACGGAAATTATTCCAGTCTAGTTAACGTCATATAGTTGGCTCTGGGCTCTAGCTTTATTTTAATTCTGCGAATTCAAAATTCAAAAGCGCTTAATATACAAAAATAGCTGTGGCTAAGAATATCTAAGCCAAAGGAACTTCTTTGAACTAGTCTAAACTTATCCAGTAAACAGGAAGGGCTATAATATCATTCTATTAGGGGGTCATAATAAATAAATATGCTACCTCGAATTCTTCAGCAAAACGAAATTCACTGTCGGAAGAACTGCGGAGAACCCATGCACGGAAATCGCGGACTGATACTGGTCTAAAAATAGATAACCATAAATTATTATTATTATAACTTCATTTAACGTTTACAATAGAAAATAATCAACAAAATGGTGAATAATAAACAGAATACAACATCCACAACATAGAATAATCTTGTTGATTCTCATCTCGTATGAATGTTTGTTTAGAATAAGTATATATACTTCTTTTTATGAAGGGACATTCAATACTAAAGTTTTATTTTACGGTTCTGCTTTATTTATATATTTATAATTATTATAAAATAGTCTTATCTGCAAATATAAAAAGTGCATTCAATTTTTCCTATTGCTTTTAACCTTTCTTTGAATTGGATGACTGTACTTGAGTTTTTTATTTCTTCCGCTAAATTGTTCCACAGTACTCTACTACGAAAGGTTAAGCTATTTATTCCATAGAACAACGATTTTGCTTTAGGTAAGACTAAAGTCTTCCCCTTTCTAAGATTATACGAAATAGTTTTTTTCTACAAAAAATCTTTTCATTAATACAGGACTTATACCTTTAATTGCTTTAAAAATTTCAGTTAATAAGAATTGTAAATGTTGTTGATGTATTGAAACATCATTACCTAGTTCTAGGAGTTCGTCATAAGGTTGACCACTTTGAGAAATTAGTCTCAAAGTTTTTTGATGTATCGACTTCATCTTATTATATAAACCTATAAACCATAACCATAAACCATAACAATAGAAGAGAGTCAATTCAATAACAAATTCAATGTCAATTCAATAACACGATGTTTTGAAGGCAGTAACAGTAACAGTGCTTTTAAAACTCTTTGAAAACATGGATTTTCGGCTAAATTTGACTGTAATTGACTTCATTAACAGGTAAATAAGTATTTTTTAGCTATTTTAAGTTTATGATTCTTTTCGTTCATGCAAAAATCAGAAAAAACAATAAACAGCTTCCGAGAAAAATGCCTTGTTCACTTCGGCATAGCCAAATATTCCTATATAAAATGCAATACAAATAATTTATAGTACCTTGTCATTCCTTTTAAGCTTCGCTTTCTCTCCATTAGCATATTCGTTCCGTTCAATTTATTATCGCGTGGCTTGGATGAACCCTTTTGACACGGACCCATTAATGCAGCACGAATTTCTTCTGACGCTCGACCAGAACAAATACTTCGACTTCTAATCATATGACGAGGAGAAAGAAGAGCTAAACATTTGAGCTGAATATAATCGCGAGTTGAAGAGCAAATTTGTTTCAGAGTTACGCCATTCCTACTATAATGTTCTAGTGATTCTTTATCAAATAATACATGATTCTCGTCAAATATCACTGACTTCATTTTGTATACCATTCAGTTATTTATTCTTATTCATTCATTTATTTATTCTTATTCATTCATTTATTTACTTATTTATTTTAGTACTGTAAAAACAGATGAACTTTGGTAAAGTGGCGAATATACACTATCCTAACATGACTGATGATAAAAAATTGTAAGGAAGATAAAATAACAAACGCTACTATCGTATATTATAAATGCCATTATCATTTTGATAGGCTATTATAAACGCCAGTATTATTTTGATAGCCTGTTTATCAAAGTGAAAAACAAAACAAATTGACATCATCAACAGTGTATTATTAATACCTTACTCTCTCTAAATGCTTAACAGTTTCGAAACTTTTAGTTCGAAGTATTTTCGTCATCATCTTAACTACCATTAAGTATAATAAGTTATGCTTCAAAAGAAACTGTTTTACCATTATAATTACTTCCAAAACTATTCTAATCTCATTTAAATGTCTTCTGTCTTTTTTATTACTACAATAACATAATACCATTAAAATATATTAGCTACGATATCATTGTACATCAGACGGTTAATTTTATAGTATGAATTGTATTTTAAATTAAAATGACGTCACGATTTACTTATATAGGGGATGTAGTTTGATGCTTGGACTCCCTTTTACCCCGAAAGATAAGCGCCTTTTACCCCGAAAGATAAGCGCCTTTTACCCTGAAAGATAAGCGCCTTTTACCCCGATAGATAAGCGCCTTTTACCCCGATAGATAAGCGCCTTTTACCCCGATAGATAAGCATAATGTGTATTATACAATAATTTTAAAGCTAAAGAACTATAGATTTCAGTGCAACATACTCTTAACCAAGAACAACGCTAAAAAACCATCACACATTTGGTTAAAATACAAATGAAATACAATAACACATATATATAAGGGAGTAAAAGTTTCACTAAGTTATGCTTCTAACATTCATAAAACTTTCTTTGTTATTGTAATCAGCTTGTAGTCATATAAAACACTTGTGGTAACATTTAGATTTGATAAAAGATATAATATGTACTTCTCGTTTGATAAGTATAAATTATCGTAGCACATGTTCCAACCAAAACAAAACCAATTTAGAAGTTTTAAATAATAAAAGCTGGCCATAGCCTACTTCATTAAACTGAACAAACCAAATCTATTTCTATGACTCAGAGAGATTTATGAAATCTCATTTCTTCAAGTTGAAAAGTAAATCGAAGATGTGATGAATAATAGAATAATGTTTCATTCAGCCGTATTCAACTTTCTCTCTTACAAATATTATCGAGCTTGTATTCAATCGATAGCCGCCATTTTGAATTTGACTAGATGAAACCACCTAGCTAATACCATGGTTATTCGAATGAATGGTAGAAACGTAATTACTGCATATTAAAAAAATACTTTATTTACGAAAATTGTACGAAAGAGTTTTTCTATTTTATATTAATCTTAAAGCAAAAACTGCTCCCAGCACTAGCCGATCTTCGAAGTTAAAAGCTATGAAGCTATTTTATTCATGCACAAAACTTGTTACTACAGATCACAATGGTCGTTGAAAGATATAACTCAATTACCGTAGTAGGGAATTTTAACTTTAAAAAATATAAACAAATATGACAACAAAAACTGTATTTGACTAAAACAACAAATCATAAAACAAACAATATTTTCTAATATGACTAATAATCACAAACTCTAGACTACTAAAGGAATATTTAAAAACATTCAAACAAGTCTATAAAAAAATAGCAGTTTTGTGATTACAACTTCTGTCATATAACGTAGTATAAACCAAGATGACATATTTATGAAATGAAACGAAAGTTCTCATACTTATACAGACCACAAGTGGTTAATTAAATAATTATTAAAATTTTATAATGCCAGCATCAATATTATGATATTAAAGTTCGTTCTTCTTTCTCAGAATGTGATGCAAAACTTTTGTAAAATAAATTCTTAAAAAAAAATTGGGGAAATAACCGTAAATATTTTCTTTTAAATCTCGCTAAATTTCAAATCAAGTTTTGCAGTACTGCAGTAAAAGAAAACATCTCATTGAAAGAAAGCTAAGCATTTAAAATTCTTTAATGAATCGAATGATCTCACTATTAGGAGTTTTATGTTAATAAAAAAAGACATGTCCACCATGTTTATGAAACAATCTGAATTATGAAACAACATTGTTTCGTTTTATTGATAAAATTTACTGTTATAACTCCTTGCGTAATATAAAAGCAGGGAGTAAATACGCCATATTTGTGTTCAACTAAAAATAGAACTAAACATTGTTATTTATAACCTTGATTACAAAGTGTCGAATTTCATAATCATCAGCATGAAAGGCATATAGTAAAGAAAGTATGTTAAAAGAGTAGTTAGAAGTAATTCAAGCTGGTAAATTTCACTTCCTATTATTGAGCAGATCATACGTAAAATAAATGCAAACTTTCTAAAAAGACTTTTGAGGAGTTAGTGAGGTTTTCTTTTGGCCAAAATCACTTGAAGTTTTAATACTAACAAAGCTCTTTTATTCATAAAATGAAAATGAGACTTTCGATTATGAACATCTTCAATTGAGTGAAATAAATCATCCGCTTCTATGCAGCGATAAGAAGAAAGCCAACAAAGAACAAAGCACTAGCTGAACAATGGCTGACAACATTTAGTTCACTAAGACAGTATTAAGTTTTAAAATAAATATTCCCTTCCACTATCATTTTTTGTATCCTGTGCTTGTTTCATGAAAGCCGCTAGGTTTGTTAAAGTCACGTTTTCGTATTGGCAAATAATTTACTAATATTTTGAATTTTTCATTCCTGTTTTAGAGGAAGCATCTTATATAGCACCGTCTGGTTTTTAGAAATTACAACTATCTAACAATAAGGAAACGAGTCAGAGATGAGCAAGCCAACCCAGACATTTTCTGACAAAAAGAATAATTTTAAAAAAGGATATAGATCATTAACAGTTCAGACTGCAGTGGAAAGAAGACAGTCAAATTTTGACACAATTTGGCCTTTCTATCCTCCATTTAAAACGAAATTGAAACTCGAATTTTTTATGTTTAGGTGAAACACATTATAATCTATATTATATATAATAATAATCCGTATATATAGAATGAAGATTCTTGAGAAAATAATACACTGCTGCTTGATATGATGGTCAGTTATCGTCATTAAACTTTCTAAGTTTATTCTACATATTTTTACTATTTGTATCTCAATCTATCAATTTCGATAGGTTTCGTTTTCAATGTCTTTGTTCTTTCTTGAAATCTTACTTTATAAATTTATGTATAAATCAAATATCTTTAGAAATTATCGGAACTGTCATGGAAAAAGAAAGAAACTTGAAAAAAATATCGTTGGATCCGAGTAATCATTTCGAAAACAATCCTTTTTTGGCTAAATTTTAACTAGAAAAATCTAATGAGCTAAATCTGATAAAACAGAGGACGAAACAAACGAAAGAAACTAATAAAAATATTTAATAAACGAATTTTGAAAAAAAAGAATACCAAATGACATGACAATCAAAAATGTAGCAACTTAATTTGTTCACTTACATTAAACAAAAAAACATCTCCAGCCTTTTCCTCATCTAATATTTCATAAATCTATTAATTTTGCTTTAATTTTGCTTGTGTACTTTATCTTTCAGTATATAAGCTTATTACATGTTTACATAAAAATAAAGCTTTTATTTTATTATGTTTGAACCACCTGTTAAGTATTTATAGGAACAAGTAAATATATGTAAATGGATGATAATTAATGAATAGCAAAGTTTATCTAAGGCTCGAATGGCTTCACTAATATCTTATTCCGTGATTTGATTTTACAAATTTCATTATCAAGTCTGTTGAAATAACTTTTTTTACAAAAGGAAAACATTGAAAGTTATTGCTTAAATTACAGAGTTTAAGAAAGATTATATCTAAACTGAACAAACGAAAATAGTTGCTACTTAAAATACCATTATAACTGTTTACACCACAACTACAATACTTTCGTTTTATATAACTTACTTTTCTTGCTCAAACAAGATAAATAAAAAAATGATTTTATAACAAGACATTTTCATATACATATGTTATAAGTGGATACTTCACAAAGTCAAAACAAAAGCCAACATCAGTACAATACTTACAAAAAGAAAAGTGTTAAAAACATTTTCTCATAATATCACTTCCATGAAAAGAAGATGTACATTAATTCCCTATTGTCTTTTAAACAAACAAAATGAAGATATCAAATATCAAAACAAAATCAAAACGAAAGTTTATCAAAGTTTATTCATTTCCAAAATAGATAATTGTCAGATAATATAACATGGCGACCACAGAAATTTCAAACTTAAATTCCAGGACAATCCAGGATTTTCCAGGACATTTTTCTTATTTTTCCAGGACAGATGAATGAGGAATTGAATGAGGAATTCAAGGAAAATTCAAGGACAATCTACCTAATATCAAAATTTTCCAGGACTTTCAAGGACAGGTGAATGTTACGAATGTTAAAATTTATGAATAATGTGCTTATGTTTTATATTTGCATATCTTACTTTAATTTTAACTTAGCTGTTAAAGCTGTTAACGATAATAACTAACTAGGCCCTTGGGCATTTTAACATTGTTTTACATTTTTTTGCACCAGAGGCATTGAAATTTTAAAATCTTATAAATACATTCTCACAAAATTCTGGA
>JAYJMI010090099.1:0-11198 GCA_036873855.1 Sarsia tubulosa
TATACTCAATAAAACCTTTCCTAGTTCCAATTGGAACTAAAACTTTTTTACAAGACACAATCAAAATATATACACTAACCAGGAAAGTTATCAGGGTTAATCTTTAACAATGTTTTCCTGAAAGGAAAACCTTCTTAATACCTATTTACGACAAAATAATTTAACTGAAGTAATAGGTAGGGTCGTAATAGGTAGGGTCGGACAAACAGAAGGAAAAATAATTAACACAACCTCGTAAATCATGTTTTCATAAATGATTAGATAATAAGCGACATTATTTGTCAAAATATAATATGTAAATAAAAAGAGTAAGTATAACAAAACCTATATAAAATCCACTTAAGCAATCGCTCTTAATGCTCTATACTTTCCATTGAATAAAATCTTAAAAATATTCTTTAGGAGATCGATAAAGCATCTAGGAAGATACTAATATTCACATTCAAAAAATGTCTTTGTTTTATAAAATTAAAAAGTGTACTCTTATACACCTATTTACCGTAAGGAATCCGCCATTTTGAACTTTTTTATTATTAATTTATATGCAAAACAAATGACAAATTTGGATTCCTCGTCAAAAAATAATTTTTGTTATTTTTTAACAACTAGAAAAGAAGTTATGAGAATTTAAAAATATACATTTAGGGGGGTAAAAAGAGACTGGTAACTATAAGGGGGGTAAAAAAAATTCTTATAAGAGATTTGATCGTAATTTTGTGAAAATTAGACCTCTGTTATTTTTGCTCTGATTGTCTAAAATTACTAAAATTTTGTGAGTAGACATATTTTTTGACGAGGATTCCAAATATCGCATTCATTTTATCTGAAATTGAAGTTTAAAAATCCATAATGGCGGATGCTTACAGTAAATAGGTGTATTGCGAACGTAAATATATATTCTTAACAGAACATTATAAACAGAAAACGTAAAACTCTATTTTTTCTAAAAGTTCATAATATATCTCATAATATGCTCAAATTTGTATAAAGTTTCAGTAGTTATTTAAATATTTTGGTCAAATCAACTGAACAAGTCCTTTTACTCTCAGCCCCCTTAACTTTTTCACATCATAACCAAATAATTGAGGAAAAACTGCCGAAATAAAGATATTTTTTTGAAGTGATATCAAAACTTTGTTGTAGACCAATGAAACTTCAAAGAAAAAGGATGCAACCCTTCACTGATCAAGTTTTATGTATATATAGGAATATATAAAAAAAAGAAAAGAATTATTATTCGTATTATTATGAAAATAATAACTTTAAAAGAGTAGTACATTTCAAACGGAAAATCTTGGGTATGTTTACTTTATGTAAACCTACTGAACTGATAATCTTATATTTCATAAAGTTTCAGTAGGAATTAATTATTTTGGTCATTTTGTATGTCCTTTTAAAAGTACAACATCGAGTGATTTAAGATTACCATCACCTGAGTATATGAGTATTTGAGATATGTTCTGGGTGTAGTTTTTATCACAAAGGAAACAAGAAGATTTTACTTGAAGTTGTACCTTTAAGTTAAAAGAACTCAAGTTAGCGATGTTACAGATACATACAACGTATTTAGAAAACTTTTACAAAAGTAAGATCAGTACATCTCATCTCTAAAAAAAACCATATAAAAGAAAAAAGTATGATAAAATAAACATTAAAAAAACAGAAGAATAGTGATTATATTATATAACTACAGACCATAACTTTGTATCTCACTAAATAAGCACTAATCCATGATAGAATATCACTACCATTTTAAAATCGGATTTGCTGATTATGAATAATAAGTCTTCAAAGTTAACAATTAAGATAAAATTCGAGTAAAAATGTAAGATTTAACACGTTTGCTCTAATTTACAAATGGAAAAACTCGTTTAAATGTGGTGTAAACAATGCAAATAAAAAACAGCGACTATTTAGAGAAAAAGTTCTAGCATTAAGTTTGCAAGCCTCGGGAATCAAAAAGGTAAAGATATTAAATTATTTTATTGTGTATTTGTGCTTTTACTCCCAATCAGATGTTAGTTAGCTTAGCAATTACACTCTCTCTTATATATTATTTATTTAAAACCTTCAATATTATAGTCCTTCCTCTAAAAAACTCCATAAATTTTGCTTTCCAGCTCATTTAAGCAGAAATGTATTTTCTACAAATTAATTTTATCTTACCGTATCAAACTTGTTACTAAATAAAAAAAGTCGAGAAATTGTACTTATGAATGAAGTATTTCATTTTATAGAACTTTACTTTGATTTGTGTTTATAAATATTTTGCATCAAAATAAACAACCGATCAATATATTATCTTTTATTCTTCATTTTTCATATACATATACTACCCGCGTTATGAGCATATGGATTTACTTTTTCTGACTCATTATCAATAGAAAATTCTTTCTCGTTCAAACTATCAATAACTAGAATATCGTTATCGATATTATCGCTTCCATTGTTTGGATGGTCATGCACGAAGCTTCGATGAGCAAACGCCTCCCTCGGTTTAATTGGTTCTTCATCATAACTACCGTGTGTAGTGTTGTCAACGTAAGACTTATCGATAATATTCGTATTGTTATCGATATTTTTGTTATCGAAATTATCGTTTCGTTTAGTATCACCATTCATGTAACGTATATCTTCTGTGTCAACATAACCGTTACAATGATAGTTATTATTTTGAGAAAAGACAATAGAATTATCATGGATATTTTCGGTGTGACCAGAGGGTTGGGAAACGGTGTTATTATGGATATTTTCGGTGTGACCGGAGGTTTGGGAAACAATACAACCAGTACTTTCAAGTTGATGATTTTCATAGGGTACGGTAAGTTCTGAGGTTTGAATAGGTTTGAAATTTTCAATGTGATTCGAGTTTTCGATAGTAAGAGAATCAGTGTCCATCGAATCTAGTATAGTTACTTTATGATCGTCTGGTTGTGTTGTATCGTATGAAACAAAATCATTTAAACTCCTGTCAAATGTTTGATTTGAAAATCCGTTTAAACCCTCAAAATATGAGTGTAATCGTTCACGGCTGTAACGATGTATACGACATAAATGAGTTGTAATGGCGCGCCGATTAGCATAAAAAGCATTACAAACTGGACATATAAAACCATTTTGTTCGTCCACTATTATTTTTGTTTGATTGTTTACCATACTTGGTATACTAGACTTTGTTTTTTTATGAACTTTATTGTTTCCACCAAATTTAGGTAAATTTCGTACTTTAGAGGGGAAAATACGTTTCTTACCGCTCCATTTTATTCCGTGTACTTTAAACTCATGGATCATCAAAGATTTTTTACCTTTGAACAATCTGCCGCAAATAAAACAAACTGGCGGTCCATTATTATCTTCAACATAACGTAACTCACTTTCATCGATCTTGCTAGCAATTTGCTTTTCGTTTACGTCTGGATTATCTGTACCGTTTAAACCTTGATTAATCATATCCTGATAGCGAATACCATGTGCTTTAAAAATATGGATTCTAACAGCACGTTCATCTATACAGACTTTGCCACATGTCGAACACGTGGAACTTTTACGTGGTAACTCCGGCATACCGTTGGGCCAGTAAATATGATATTGATCTTTTGTAATACGATGCGCTGAAAACATATGAGTGACAAGAGATTTGCGTTGAGTAAATATACGATCACATTTTGGGCATTCAATGGTGGGTACATGAAGGGGATTGGTACTAACTTCGTCTTTCATTTTATCGCTTTGACTTGGTGAAAACTCTACATCAATTTGCGGCGTTTCAGTAGGCAATTCATTTGGAAATTGATTTAGATAAGATGGCGGAAACTGATTGGCTAATGGTGATGTAACTTCATCGTGGGCTGGATAGGGAATGGTCATCGTAGGGCTGGATAGGGGAGGTGACATAGAACTTGATTCATTAGATGGTGTATAAGAAGAGCTAAGTTCAGTTCTCGATGGTTTCTTTGGTACTTTAGTGGCGTTGAACACGCGATGTGCCTGGCGACGATGCGTGAATAATGCGCGATAATTACCAAAAACACGGCCACATTGATCACAAGGATTTGGCTCCTCGACTAAATCTTTTCCACGATTACGATTTTGGGGTGCTTTAGCGAAAAAGGATTTTGGTATATACGACTTTGAAGCTATAACTTCCCTTTTGGATAACACGAACCCATGGCGTTTGAACGAATGTACTCGAATCGCTTTAACGGTATGGAACTTAGCTGAACATCTTTCGCACTGATACCGGACATGTTCAGCCTCATTTTCATTGTTACTAACCTCGTTTTCGTTTACATTGGTCCTCCATAAAAGTAAATCACTTTCATTTAACAATGTACCATGTTTTTTAAAGGTGTGAACACGGATGGCTTTACTATTATCGAATGTTACTTGACAATGTGGACATGAGTAATTATAGATTTGTTCTTCGTTAGCCTTCCTCATTTTATAACGCACATTAAACTCTGCCTCGTTTTCAGTTATCATAATACCGTGTATACTTTGTGTATGATCAAATAAGTTTTGGTATTGCATAAATTCTCTTTCGCAATGTTTACATTGCCATATTTTCATTTCGACTTGATCATCTTTATGGGTGGTTTCTTTACTCCATACACCATGTACACGCCCGTAATGTGTTTTCATCCCTGTAACTGACTTGGTAGTTTTATGACATATGGGACACATATATTCACCAATGCTGACGTCATATACTGGTTCTTCCTTCAGGATTTCTAAAGCGTTGCCATGGTACAGATTTGCGTCATTGTTGTTGCTATGGGCATTTGTTTGTTCATTTGCAATACATCTTTCATTTGCAATAGAACTATATTCACTTTTATTTAGATTCGTTTCGTATGATCCATTTATGGGAATCATTGATGGTAAACTGTTATCAAACGTCGTAGGTTTGGTTATTGTCGAGGTGTCTGTGTTGGTCGAGGGTCCTTTAATTTCTTTCCCTACATGCGAGCTCATATGCTCTTGATACTCTTCTAGCTGATGAAAGGAAGCTTCACATATATGACATTTGTAATCTTGATAAACAATTTTATCTGACGGTAAATAATCATGACCCATATCAAACTTTTGTTCCATTTCAATTGTAGCAAATTCAAGTTCTGGATGAGTGCGTTTATATTTTGCACGACATGTTCTAGAATGCCATATTAATTCCGTACTATGTCCGAATTTCGTATTACAAATTTCGCACGAGTATAGTTTTATTTTATGAACTAAACCTTTATGGTTTTTTAATAGTTTTTCTTTTTTGAATCTTAATCCGCAGTATTGACATCCAAAATAATGACTGTTCGGTAAATTGCTATTGCTTGTTCTAAATTTTGTCCCTGCCGAAGTTGAAAACTTTTTTCTCAGCGAAGTTAATTTGATTGATTTACTTATTGATTTTATTCCACCTCTGATACCTTGTTCTTTACGATGGTGTCTCATATGCCATATAACTTGGCTAGAATACTGAAATCTTCTATGGCATAGATCGCACGAGAAAGGTTTTTCCCCATGAATTAAACCTAAATGATTCTTTAAACGTTTTGTATTTCTGAAATGCATATCACAAATTTTACAACGTAGATTGTCATTAGAACTTTCATTATTTTTCGACATCATTTCAGTAGGTGTTTCGATATTTACTTGGCTCATTTCCTGTTTCATAACATGTATACTTTCCATATGTTCGTGTAAGGCGTGCTTTGACGTAAAGATGCTGCTACACTCTGGACATTTTTCAACAGACAAAATATTTTCTTCGTTAACAGTTATCTCAGGTGAGTTACTTTCAATTATATTATCTGTAATAAAATCATTCTTTATTCTTAAAGTATCATGGCTATTTTTCGTCTCAAGTTCAGTATAAAGCAACTCGCTATCTATAGACATTGACGAACGGTAGTCTTTGATAGTTGTCATACTTGGGGAAGACAACGTAGAATTTTTTTCTGCTGCTTTATTCTGAATAATCTCAGGATGGTTAACCTTACGATGCGTCATTAAATCGGTTAGCGTGAACAACATCGTGTTACAAATACTGCACGTGTAAACACGCTCTCCGGGTTGCGTTAACGCTTTACCGTGTATATCCTCTTGATGTTTACGAAGCACGTGTTCTTTAGTGAAGACAAGTGAACATTCCCCACAAATCTTTTTCGAATGTTGTTGTTTTGTATGGAACTTTAAACGACTCCATGTTCGATAAACCTTCGAGCATTTTGGACATCGATAACCATTCGAACGTTTATGATCTGCTTGCACGTGTTCTTTCTTCAAATGTTCATTATTGAAAAACTCTTTGCAAACGTCACAAAGAAATTCGGTAAACCTAACTTCTGGATTTTTTGAACATATCATTAAATGCTTTTTCAGTAATAGTTTATTTTTGAAAGCTAAATCACAATGCTTACATAAACATGGTTTTCTCAACGCATTGATAGAGTTTTCCTCATTAATAATAATATGTGCTGACTTTTCAGGAATCACGTGGCTTTGTTGAGGAACATCATTGGCTATTACATGAATGCATCCTACGTGATCTGTGAGTAACTTATCAGAATTAAAAGTGAGATGACAAAATCTACATTCGTATAATACATCAACTGCTTTATGTTTACCTACATGAATGTCTAACGCTTCATATGTTTCAAATATTTTTATACAATATCTACATTTATATGACGTCACGTTCATATCATGTGACAAAATGTGTTTCATCACGTCGTCATGTATTTCAAACGGAGCATTACATATGGCGCATTTAAACGGCATAACAATATCATGTAACAGCTGACGATGTAAATTTAACTTTCGAACAGTCGTAAAAGAATTATTGCACTCCATGCATAGCATTTCAGCATTACTTTCACATTCCTCCTTGTGTATGCTATATTGATTTAAATCAATTGTCCGAAACGAACATATCGGACACGTTATTGTATGATTTTCGGCCACGTGAATCTTTAGCTGATCTTGCGTTTGAAATTCATCTGCGCATGTCTTACATTCGATTAAATGATCAATACTACGCACATGGTTAAACAAGGGACTGGCCCGATAGCTTGACGTGTCACTCTCACAAACTTGTGCCATCTTTAATTCGGTTTGGACATAACACGACATTTTGTTTACTTGTTGAAAATTGCTTACGTTAACAAAATTGGTTTGAGTAGCGATATCGAATGTTTTCTTTAACGGAATAACTAACACACCGGCTAGTTGGTCAAGAGCTAAACTACCGGTAACCGAAAGCAACTGATCAGGGTTAACGATAACATTGGCATTGTTGGGTAAACTAATGGCGGGAAACTTCTTTGATAACAAATCACTTTTAACGTAGTCTAATCGAGAGTTTAAATTGTCAGCATTGAGTGAATGTGTGTAATTTGAAGGAGGGGAAACATTTTTCTGAGATTTTGTTGGTTTTCCAATGTTAGGTTTGTTACAATAAATGTTAGGGTTGCTATTTTGCTTTATTTTATTTGACGTCATTGATCTATCACGAGGTCTCATATCTAAAGAGTTGTCAGGTAAATACTTGTCAACTGTTTCATTATTGTTGTTATTCTGCTGTTTGTTCGATTTGTTGCTTCTCTCTGCTGCTGCTAGATTCATACGAAACAAGTCGATGGATGTTGTGCCACGTGGAGATTTCCTGCTACGTGATTGGTTAGCTGTTGATATTGAGTATTGTTCATTAACAGGCTTGTTGGGAGGAGGCCCAAAGTTTGATCTACTAACCAGGTTTTCTTTTTGTCGGTTATCGAGTACAATTTCTTTAGCTTCACTTAGAAAGTTTTCTTGCGTTGGGGGGTTAAACAAAGTAGTATTTTGAACGAGTTTCTGTTGTTTGCGACGATTGAATTCCGTTGTGGAGGGTTTATACGACTGGTAAGAAGGTTGTAGGATACTTCCTTCTAGTAGTAATGGTGGTGGTCCACACTGATCTAATAACAATGGCGGAGGGTAACTTACTTCTTCATTATCTACTACTTCGCTTACAACTGAATTCGAATTCATCACATTGTTTACTACGGATAAACTGTGGGGATTTGTGATTTCGATTTTGGGAGATAAAAGTTTTTCACAATCGTTATTTTCCGACGTAGAAGACGAGTATCTTTCATCATTCATTAATCGCATGTGTTTTTCGTAAAATCCACTTGATCGAGCCTCGTTATCAATAAATGACGTCATTCCATTCACTGATGAGGTAATTTGATTTTCAGATAAAACGACGCTGTTTACTTCTGTCGGTGTCGTAACTTTATCTTGTTCTGGTTCAGGTTTTATATGCTGACGTATGTGTTTTACTAATCGATCCAAGCTTGTTTCACAAAATGAACATAAGGAGCAGTTAAACAGTTCGATGGAGTTGTCGACAGCCATTATAGCTAGATATCTAAAACAAATAAAAATAAACGTAAATTTCTTAAGATGTCTGACTTTAGTTAGTTGTTTATTCTACAGATTGGCTTTTATAAACTAGAGAAAAGAGAACTATTTTCCGAAAGTTTTAAAATTTGAAAAATTTGAACCTTTTTACGTTTACGTTGCTAAAAGTGAAGCAGGGAAAAATTCTTTTGCTTTATGGTACATTAAGTAATAACAATTCTTACGAATACTACAATTAATAAATGGAGGTGCTTAGAAGTTAACTAGGCAACAATTACTTTTCAAAAAGATTTTCATGCTCTGCATAAAAAATATGAAATAATCTATGAAAGGGAAAACGAGAGGAAAGATAAATTAGTACATACAATAAAAAATAGTTATTTTGCATATATAAGCTTTACTTTACTGAATATATCCAGTTTTATAGAGTTTTTAAGAAAAATAGAAGTAAAAATAATCTTACTTGGGAAAGCGTTCAAGTTATATTTTTCTTATAATGCAAAGTAAAAATGAAAAATGAAAAATGTTCTTGATTAAAAAAGCATTGCAAAGACATATAAAAAAATGATGATTTTCTTTTAAATCAGAAAAAGCTTTTTTATTTCAAATAATATAACATTCAAATAATACCAATATCTCCAATTTATTTGTTCAGCTTATTGATGAAAAACTTAGTTGCTAGAGAAACGATTCAAATCACAATTCTTTTCTTGAATATTATATTTTTGATGAATTTAAATATACAAGCTTTTGATGAATATACGATGTTTCAAGCATTGAATCGGGTGAATATATTTGCGTTGATATGTTTATGCTAGAACATGAAAAGTTGAATCTCGCTCCATGATGATTATATTCAAGAATTTTTATCAATTTAAATCAAGTTGAGCATACATTCAACTGATATGTGAATATTTGAGGCTTTAGTAGAGTGGACAAATGTGAACAACAGAACTAAAAACTATATAATCGACACAAACCGACTTAAGAGTTGATTATATGAGAAAATTTCATCCATTGAGGGATCTCCACTTAGAGCTTTTTTTTTCATTAAATTACTTTTTTCAAGTAGGTAATTTAGAAATAACATATACGATAAAACGTTGTTAACCGAGTCAGAACGTCCCATATAATCGATCCCTTATAAATCGAAGATTCTAAATCTACGATTCTATACAAGGATATCATGCTCTTCAAAGCTCTAACAATAAATTCAAATTTTTCGATAGACATTATACTGACCTTTTCTCTTCCCATCATGCAATAGAGAGTGTTTTCAGATTTGCTTTATTTTTTTGAAAACTGTTAATAAGGATCACTACTTAATAAGGGGAGTCTTGAAAACGTTGGGTACCCAATATTGGGCCCCAATTTGGGTACCTACTTGGGTAGGCAAAAACTAAGAATTAAGGATTTGAGTCTCTTAAAAATTTACATTTTCAAAGAAGTTATTGATTAATTTCACCAATTTTCGCCGTACCGAATCGTTTAGAAATTCGGCGAAAAATATAAAGACCTGGTCCTTAGTTTATTATTGTCCCAGTGACTCTAAGTGCATATATCTTTGTGTTAAAAAGAATCTTGTCCAGGTGATGTTTTGTCACTATTTAACTCACTTTTTACAGCTCTTTTTCTTTTGCTGTTGTTTTTCTTTTTGTGTTTCTTTTTCTCTTTTCTAGAAACAGTTCCTACTATACTTGTGTATGTAGCAAAAATATGACGCTAATGTTTTTTGTTTCATTTGGACATTTGTCCTACAAAATAATAACAACAACCTTAAAAATTGTGCATTTTATTGGACAGAAATACTAGCAAGAAATACTAAGTGGAGCCCTTTAAATACAAAATTAGATCTCCTAAAAGAGAAAATGCATGGACTATGATTTCAGAAATACTGAATGCTATCGAAGAACCGTTGTTTAGAGTGAATCAAAGAGGTGTGAGAGACAAGTACAACCATCTAGAAAAAACATTTTAAAAAAAGATGGCACAAGAAGTAAAAGGCATTGAACTTGATTCTCATGTATATATTTCTTTTTAAAGCACGTAGTTTGTTGTAAGTTTTTAATATAGTAAATATTTTGAAAGAAGTATTAATAATATTGACACGAAGTAAACCTTTTTTCCCCTTAGTGAGTCTACGGTTATTGTTGTTATAAATATTAGTCTGATAATAAACTTCTCAAACTTTTCTCAATAGAAAGCAAAAGGAAACTTCGCTCTTTTTACTGAGTAAGAACATAGGTAAGAACATCCTAGGCTGGATCAAATATTTATGTAAAATAAGAATAACGAGGATCCAATCGAATATTTTTGTTTTTCTGACACCAAAATAAAAAATATTTACGATATTTATAAACAAAGAATTTCTTCAGAACTTTAAAACATTCAAATGTTAAAAATTCGAACAATAAAAATTAGCAATGCGGTACGTTTTGGTACGTTCGGTTGTTTTTGTAAAAAAAAACGGGCTTTCGTTTGAAGAGATCCATTTAGTTTCTGTTTCTGCTTGTTTTATATTTCATTTATACATATTACGTTTTTTTGGAAAAGCATTGTTTTATGAAGAGAAGTTTTTAAATAACAAATATTCTTCTTCTATAAATTTCCTTCCCTCCTCTATAATTTTTCGCAACAGGTTTTGTTTACCAAACCAACATTTTTTTAGCCATTTATCGAAGCTTTGAAACTAGCCTTTACGATTAAAAGAAAAGGTTTTTTGGTCAAATCATAGAAATTTAGTAAAATGATACCTAAGTAACTTTTTTATCAAAAAGTAATGTAACTTTAAGGCTAGG
>JAYJMI010090432.1:0-11190 GCA_036873855.1 Sarsia tubulosa
TCATGTTAAAATCTTTTTTTGTTCTCAAGTTATAGGAGTTTTAGTATTTGCAGCATGTGGCTTCAATATGATTTCTACGATTTGTAAGCATTGCTTCTGAAAACGATAAATTTGAGATATCTCTGGAAGTATAATGATTCAGATTATAAAAATTGGTAGGCTTAAAGATGTTATTGTAGACTTCATTTCAAAAACATTTTTGTCATATAAAATTAATAGGTTGGCTAGTTCCAGGCCCCTTATGTTTTTGCTGATATAACTTTTTTTTAAAATTCAGATTATTTTGAAAAAACGTTTTTTCATTTTTGAATTATATTTATTTCATTAATTAAAGTTTCTAAAAAATAATTCTCTTAACATGTGCTATTTTTGCAGAATTGCTTCATCAGCAAAAAAATAAGGGGCCTGGAACTAGCCAACCTATTAATTTTATATGACAAAAATGTTTTTGAAATGAAGTCTACAATAACATCTTTAAGCCTACTAATTTCTATCATCTGAATGGTTTAGTTTCTTTGCTATAAAAATTGTTAGTTGAATTTCTCAATCACATTATGAAATTCAAAAAAACGAATTCAAAATTATGACCTTTAAATCACTATAACTTGAAAAGGATAAGAGATAATTTTAATAAAATAACAAGGGTTGGGTTACCAACGGACTCCTTTTTTTGTGAAAAAGCTAAAAAAGCTATGAAAATACCAATTTTCTTCATTTCTGACACTTTAACTGGCAAAAAAAAAATCAGAAATGGGTTACATAACATTTGTTTTCATTTTGACCTCAGTAATGAACAAACAAGAACTCATACCTTGTTATAAGCTTATACCTTGTACTTATCTCTAACTTAGCACAAAATTTAAAAAATCTGATGATTTGATCTTGTGATATATTGAACATATGAATTTTGGCCCCAATTTGCCCTTTTTGCCCTGTTTACCTGGACATGGAGATTTTTTTTTAAAATATCTTTCTACCTTCATGCAAAATATCAGTTAAAACTGATGAAAGGTTTCAGAGATAGCTGAGTTTCATAAGGATGGACATACTCTTTAAATTAAGAGCAACTTATTATCCTAATAGTTTAGGATCCCTCTTATGTTAGAATAAAATAGCAAGTTCAACCGATTGCAAATTTTTTACTGCCAATGCTATTATAGGAGCAATACGCCTGTTGCAAGCACTACACATTTTCTAAGTTCACACAAAAACAAACTAGACCAAATTTAGATGTTGAATATCTAAATTTGGTCTAGTTTTTTTTGTGTGAACAATTAACAATTCACATAGCCATCTTACTGACATCTTAAAACCTACTTATGAGTAAACAACTTTTGCTATGGCTGATACTGTAATTCGTCTTTATTTCAACCTCTTGAATCAGTCTTTACTAACCGCTAGAAAAATGATGGCCGGTCTTTATTTCAACAATTTTTTACAGCGCTTACCAGATATTGGTGAATCAGGCTTTAACTTTCTTAATTTCTTGGATGGTTTAAATAATTGACCAATATAATCGTCAATTTGTATTTTTGTTACATGGCTATTGTAATATTCCAACTGGAGGGTCTAAAAAAAGTAGAAATTCGTTAAAAGGATATTTTACAGAAATCTTTATTAGCTGATTGCAAAGAGAATATAGAGTTATTTAAACAGTTTAAATTATAACTATCAACTTTGTAAGCAAACAATAATGTCTACCGACAATTTCATCTAACAGACTGTGTAAAATCAGTAACGATATTATTTTGGTTCCAAAAAAACCGAAAATTTACATTTTCTTTTTATTGAGAAACCAAAACTATTAGGAAGTGAGTGATTTACTAAAATGCTCATTAATACTAAGCGAACTAAATTTTTGATGTGAATTTTTTTTTTCTCTTTCCAATAAACAAAAAAAATAAAAGAGTAAAAGGAACCCAAGATGACAAGACAAGTTAGGCTCATATTCAAGAGCTTCAATCGTTATGAACAATGCTTTTTATTTCATGTAAAAAGCTTCTTTCGTTCTCAAGTTAATAGTGCTTGAAGTTCAGCTATATGGCCATTTTGTTTTTTTCAAATTTGACTTTATAATTTGAGTTTATAATTGCATTTGTAAAAATAATCAGGTATTTTATGTGACATGTGAAAAACATGCAGCAGAGATGTATCTAGTGAATTTCTGGGGACAACGTTTTTAACAGGCAAAATTAAATCATCATCTTTATATTATTTTTAAATGGTTCTTCGTATCCCTCGACTTCCATATAGATGTCTAATAATTGGTTTTCACTGCTTAGCAAGACTTAAGCAATTTTAAATCATGCATATCCTTTTGATATTATTAGTTTTTTTGGGGAAATTGTTTTTGGGCTCTCAAAGCGTCCATCAATTTTGTTCTGGATACGTCCCAGTGCAGGCAATTGAGAGTAAAGTGATATACGACTTCTGGCAACTGATAATTTTAATCAAATTGCACTATGATGAAGAATATGAGCAGTTTAGATAAACAATGGAAATGCATACCTATAGCAAATCATCAGCTCTTTCATTACATCTTTATAGCAGCATTTGTATTGAAAAATTAACATTTTGAACTCATCACGAAGCAAATGAGCAGAATTATAAAGAAACTATAGGATCAAATATTATGCTTTACTAACCTCTATCATGGTACAAAATTTCAAGTAAATTGGAAAGATGAAGCATGAGATATCACGCGAAATATCAATTCCGCACAAAAATTTACTTTTAGACCTCAAATTGCCTGCAAACAAGAATTTTCGGAAGATGACACTTGTGCCAGTTTAAAGCCTTTATTTGCCTCTAGCTTTGTGCAAAAAATAAAAAAAAGTTAATGAAGGGATCTGGAGAAATCTTGAAAAATATCGATTCTTGGGCAAATTTTGACCTTTTGAGTTCAATTACAGGTGTATAAATAAAAATCAGCTCTGTCACTTTGAATAACTTATGACCCACTAACTTCATGCATAAAATAAGAAAACTGACGGATGGACATACCGACTGCATACAGAGCCAAATTCATAGGATCCCTTCAGCAAAGCCGGGGATCCAATAAAAATATTTCACAGAGAACTAAAAAATAATAATTATCCAATGTCGAAACCAACATAACCATTCCTCGAAGTATTGTTAAGTCGCTTGATAAACTTTGCTGTTTAGATGTTATATCATTGTTGAAATGTTAGTTATCTGATAAACAACAAAAATATTTCAAAGAAAAATAATTTAAATTTGCAAACAAATACATACCTCGTTAACCATTCCACGAAGTATTGTTAAGTCGCTTGATAAACAGGTGCAAGAATCTTTATTGAAATGTGCTTGTTGATACATGTGTTCTTGTTCAACACTAACACCACATCCACAAACACCCTATAACAAAATAACACCCTAGTTATATGATAGGAATTGCAAGAATGTTTTTGTTCAACACTAACACTACACCCACAAACACCCTATAACAAAATAACACCCTAGTTATATGATAGGAATTGCAAGAGTGTTCTTGTTCAACACTAACACCACACCCACATACACCCTATAATAAAATAACACGCTACATATATGATAGGAATTGCAAGAGTGTTTTTGTTCAACACTAACACCACCCACATACACCATATAATAAAATAACACCCTAGCTATACGATAGGAATGCAAGAATGTTCTTGTTCAACACTAACACCACCCACATACACCCTACAATAGTTATCTGATAGAAAAATAGAAAATACCCCCTATTTACAACCTTATACTAAACTATCATGAATAAGAGTGAGAGAACAGATTCAGATGAAATTCAGAATAATTTTATTTTCATTTAAAAGTGCTTTCTGTGTTTTTTTTTAAAAAAAGCTTATAAGGGATACAGTAATTTACATTCATTGATATATAAATAAGCTATAAAACAAATTTCTCTATACTATTCAAGTCAAACGTAGAGGTTAGTTTTAGTAGCTGGTTTCCCAAAGGATAGCTAAAAAACAGAACAATACTAAAGTAAAGTAAATGATTAGAAGTCTTAGGTTTCAAACAATCTTAAAGGAAAACTGCCGCGTAAACTCCAATGACCATTTTTTTGATTGGACGTAAATCATTAATTTGCCGAAATCTATCATTATTCGAAAGTATATGAACAAACTGATTATTCGCAAAATGAACACATCTGATTGGCTTACAAGTAAGCAATACCTTCACTTTAACTTATTCTCAAACTTTAAGTTGTTCCTCATTTGGTTCAGCAGATCAACAGTAAAATGAGTCTAAACTTTGTTAAACAGCTCAAATGCTTTTTTTTTTCTTTTATTTAGCGATTTTGTGATAACAATATCTCAAAAACTACACATAGAAATTGGCTCAAATTTTCGCAGGATAATATATTGGAGTGGTCTTCTTTCCTTTTATTATTACAAAGTTTCAGTAGTGATTAATCATTTTAGCGAAAACACCTGAGTAAGTCCCTTTAAATCATTGTAACGATAACCAAGATTAAAAGAATGTAGAGTTGTAGAATTTGCTTATAATTATATACTTATAGCACAAAGTTAATCTTAATTTAATTTTGATACATGCAGCACTAGAATGCCTAAGCATGCCTTCTTGCTAGGATTTTATTTCTCCTCTTTGAAGAGTATTTTCATTTTTGGAATTTCGCCAATATCAGATCAATGCATTGCATCTGATATTGCTTTATTTGTTTGATTTTTTTTGCAGGGTAAAAATATCGTTGACATTTTAGCTATAAAGGTTGTAGCATGTTCCAGAAAACTTTATCTTATGAACAATCTTATGAAAACAAACTGAAATGCAACTGTGAGATCAGCTAAAATACTTATCTGGTCATAATACCCACCTTAGCTTTAGTAGTTCTTTTTTCAATCACCCAAACTTTATTTTGTGTTTCACTACATTTAGCTTGCAAATCCTATAAAATATAAAATAATTTTCTGCAATATCATAAGAAATAAATAAATCCTATGTTCATGCAGGGTGCTAAAAAAATTCTTATGAAACTTAAAAAACTGCTAGACTCCTGGTAGTTAGTTCGAAATCAAACAAATTATTTGAGATCCAAATTTACCTCTTTTATCCCATTACAAAAAAATGCTGAAGAGTATGAACAGAGTCAATTTTTATCTTTCATTATGTTCTAACTAAATAACTGGAAATATCTAAATGAACAGGAAGTAATTAGCTATTTTTGGCCCAAATTTGACTTAATTAAGCAAAACAAGAACTTTCTGTTATAAAAGCTGATGTTCTAACTTCATACCAAAAACCAGTCTTATGAACAGATCTTGAGATACAGGGCAAATATTTTGGCTAAAACTTGCCTTGCTTACAGTACCTAAAACAATAATTTTTAAAAATGTAGAAATAGTGTAATTTTTGACCTCTCATTATGTTCTAACTGCATACCAAAAACTAGAAACTGAATGTCTAAAAATATATACTGTACAGTATAATTTTTTAAATTACTTATACCTTAATCTTTTGCGTTACATCCACATATCTTTTTCTAGCTTTGTAATAAGCTTGCACCATTTCATAAAAATCATGGTACTCTTTATTGGAATTCTAGAAAAAAACTAATTAACATCAATGATGGAAGATTTTGTTGAATTCTAGAATGTCGAAGCCTTGAAAACCTTTTATTCCCTTCTACTTTTATACAAAAAATAAAAAAAGGTTAATGAAGGGATCCAGAGATATATTGAAAATTTTGTCCTTTTGACCCCAATTTCTGGTAAATAATTTTTTTTGTCAAAATCAGCAAAGTGGGGGATCCAATAAACATATAATGAAATTTGGTTGCACCCTAATTCCCTTTTAAGCAGAAACTATATGGTTGATTGGTAAAGAAAACAATGCCAACCTTTAGAAACTCATCTACAAAGAAATTAATTTGCATTAACTCCTGATTAAAATAAAACATCGCCAGTTGGTCTTCAGTGAAAGGTTGAAAAGTATCTTCTTGCTGATTCAGCATAAATTGTGTTCGATGAAGATTCTGTGCTTCCAGTGATGTAAGGGAAGGAGGGGGAGCCGAAGGAGCAATTTCAATTGTTTCAATATTTTCCACAGGAGGTGCAGTCTCTTTGATTAATTCACTAGAAACAGTTGCAGTAGATTCTATTGGTTCCTCCTTTTGAACGTCTTGAGTTACTTCGATAGGAACTTTCTGAGTAGATTCTAGGAATTCGTTAGCACTGGAAGATTCTCTTGATTGTTCTGCTGACACATCTATATCACATTCAAGATTCTTTACATTCAGCGTTTCTTTAAACGTTTCTGGAGGAACTTCAACATTTGCTTCAGAATCAACAGAAATAATATTAGATGCAGTTGACATTTCTTTCAATTTATTAATACAATCTTTATAAACATGTGGATCTTTAGGGTGCTCTTCTTTATTAATAGATTCATCATCAATTGTTTCCTTTTGAATCTGCAAACTTGTTGTGAAAATGCCTATTTCTACATTTGATCTCATATCTCCCTTATGCTTAACTGTATTGTCATCAGATCTCATATCTCCTTTATGCTCAACTGCATTATCAGTAACATCTGTATTTTTGACAGTTGTGTCTGTAGCCTCACTTTCATCTTCTTTCTCTTCATTCTTTGTTTTTTCTAATCCATTCTTATTGTCTTCAGATTCATCAATAGGTTTGTTACTTTCAGCACCTTATACAAAAAAGGAAAGAACTTTAATAAATTCTAAATTTAATTCAAAATTCAATAGAAGTAACACATTGCTAAATCATTAACTTTTATCCTTAAGTGCACCAGAGTTTTATCAGTCACTAATTATCTTACTTTCCGCACCTTTTAAAATTGAAAAAAAAAATTGCTCTAAAATTAAAGAAAAAACACATTGCTTAACCCTTTCACCCTGAAACATGTAAATGTGCCTTTACTACAATGTTTAAAAAAAACGCACAGTGGGTTTTGAGATGTAGCCTAACAAATTGTGGGCTGTCAGCAAAACTATAATTGCTATGGCCAAACTGACCACGAATTTGGAAAGGTCGGTAAACTGGGAACAAATATCGTTTACCGAGAATTTTTGTTTTGATAATAAGAACAGCCATAAATTCCAGTGCTATAATGTGCATGTGTTTTCAAAATTCTGTAATGGCTTAGAAAGGTTTATTACTAGCCAACAATATAAACCCTTCAAGGAAAACATGTTTTTCTAGGGTCTTGCAAATTCACAGAAGATAAGTTGTTCTTGCGAAATTGTATAGATTTCTGAAAATTTCCAACATGCGCACTAGAGATTTAAGGCTTTTCTTCTTATCAAAATAAAAATTCTTGAAATATGATACTAGTTCCCATTCTTATTTTTATGATTTTATTTGTCTGACACCTTTTCCTGCGAATGTGAATAGACCAAACTTTTTTGAAATGAAACATACGTGAAAATCAGTTAGGCTTTCTTTTATTATTCAGCTAAACAAAAAAAATTTAGTTGGTTACTAAAAAAAAGAAAAAAAGTGAAATTTCTGATTTCAATTTCATAATAATCAGGTGTTTTTAGTTAGAAACTATGGCTTTATAGAAATTCTCATGCTGGTGATTTTTTGAATATTTGAATTGTTTTTTTTATTCAAGGTTTGAGGCTCTACACTGTGTAAACGGTTCTCCATACATAAATAAATCCATTTTTGTTCTAAAGAAGAAAGAATTATCTTTCCAATGAGTGGTCATTAAAGATCATACCATTTAAAAAAAAAAAAAAAAATTGGCTTAACACACTGCACTCTGTAGGGTCGACACTGCTGCACACAGTGGGGTCAAAAGGGTTATTCAATAACTTCTATTTTTTTAGCGCTCCGTTTTTCAGAGGGTTTTCCCCTTTTTAAAGCATTATATCAAATTAAACTAATTTTGTCATAAGTACATTTGTATTTGTGATTTTGGATTTTGTACAAAAATAACAAGAAGGCAACTCTGTTTTAAATCTTTTTGTTATTTTGTTAGCAACATTTCAAGAGATATTTTTTCCAGAGGATAAAATTTATAAAATACCTGAAATCTCCACTACAATTTTTGATTCTGTTTCTTTAGTGGTGTCATCATCAATAGATTCAGCTACAGCATCATTCGAAATTTCTTCCACCAAATCATTTTTATTGGTGCTGATAGATTCTGAAATAAAAAACAGTGTATTTTATTTTTTAGACATTATATAATACAAGATTAATTAAATCTGGTTGGAGTGGAGTTCTGTTACAGATCAACAGTTCCCTTTACCACTGTTCTACTTGGAATATACTGATTGGTAGTCATAACCAAGAAGTTTGATTCTAAGAGGAAGGCAGTGATAAACTCTCAGTTAGTATCCAAGAAAATCCTGAACAAAAATAGTTTACAACTAAATACAACAGATATCAATTGTTGTTGCAATGAAATAAATAGTTTCTTTATTTCTACAAATCACAAGTTTAAAGTTTTTATAAACAAAACTAAAAAACTAGTTAAAAAACTAGTAACTGTTTTTCAAATAGCTTTTTTATAAAATAACTGCTATAAAAACCACTCTACTCGCAACATGGAGGATATAAAAAATAATTAGTGTATAATAATATACCACTGATGCTTGAAGTTTTCTTTTTCTTTTTATTCTTCTTTTTATTCTTTGGCCGTTCCCGTACTGCTTCAGCCATTTGAATAGAGCATTTGCATTAATTTTTTAATGTATTTTAATTATTTTCTACTGTAATATTCTCTAAATATCAAACAAAAAGTCAAATCAATAAACCCTAGTAAACTTTGTGTAAAAAAACAGGTAAAAAATTTAACAAATCCCTTTTTCTGCTACAGAATAACGACGTTTATGAAAAAAGCAACCTGTAATAATAAGTAAGTAAGTAAGTAAAAGCAAGTAGGACCATAAAAATTGGAGGGAAGAAAGATAATGTACCCCAGACAGTGTTACGTTACAGGATACTCCTTAAAAATGCTTCTGGTGAAATTATTTCTTATTAATATTTACGCCCGAATAAATATGTTTAATAATTATAACTATAGATTAAAATTTTAGAGCAGGTTTGAAAATTGTGATTTAGATACTATTAGAGTATTAATATTTGCTGTCTCAGTTGCTCTAAAAACCTTTTAACCCACAAAATATACCTGTGTTTTAGCTTTATAGTGTTTGCAAATTCTTGTCTTACAGTACCAAAATTAAGCATACAGTAAGCTCTATAAGAAATTTTGTTCCAATTAAAATAGAAATACTATGGGCTGAGTTAAAAATTGACAGAAACCAAACTGGAACTGCAATATTATTGTAAAAAGATTTTCAGTTTGAACCTAGATTTCTAGAAAATAAAATAAAATTTAGCTGCAATCGAAATGAGTGCACTAATAAATGTCAATATTATTAAATAAAATATATATATATCATATACCAACAAAATATTACTAAAATAAAAATAAGGAAAAATCCCAATAACTACTGTAGTATGAATCATGAACTTAGTTTTTACAAATTCTACAAGGACAGTTTTCTGGTACCAACATTTTAATCTTAATTTTGCAATTTTCTAAGCTTTCAATTAGCCTTCATTGCTTCTGGGACTATGTTCCAGATTTTTGGACCAAGAAAAGATGAACTTTTTGTACCATATTGTAAGCAGTATGAAACGTTAAGGATCATAAAAAGAGATTGATTTTGAAGATTATACTGTGTTATTACAGTTAACCTTAAAAATATCTGACAAAATCTTTAGTTGTAAACCTTTTTAAAACTTTAAAATAAACATTATTCCAATTGCTAAATATCTAATGTTTCGATGATGAATAGTTCAGACCCATCTAAAGTCAACAGCTCCTTAAAAGTAGAAGTTTTATCGAGATACATTACACAAAGGCATCTTTCATGAACTTGGTTATTTAGTCATTCAGTTCTTTGCTTCAAACTTTTCAAGATTAGTTTTCATTTTGTTCTCTAAAAACCATTTAAAAAGATCCTTTGCTGTATTCTCAAGGTTTAAAATAACATCTAACATCTTCACCTGCATATTAGGGTGTGTTATTGTCAGCAAAGCTTGAGAATTCTGCGGAAGCAAAGAAAAGATTACATAAAAATGTGTTGAAAAGAAGTGGACCTTGTGGCAAACCAGATAGAATCTCATTCCAGGTGCTATATGTTGCTATATGCTATATTTATTTCTCTTGCTTTCTATTTGTTAAGTAGCTATCGACTAATTTTAATGCATTTATAAGAAAAAACATATACTGTACATTAAGTTTAGCAGTCAGTAATTCATGAGATAGATATAGACAAAAGCTTTTGATAAGTCAGTTAGAAGTGCCCCAAAAGATAACTTTTTATCATTTTGCAAGCTTTTCATTTTTCCAGCATAGATTTTTTACTAAATTTCGATTATTCTGAATAAATATTTTTGTTTTTTTAAATTATGTTTACTTATAAAGGTACTTATGCACGTAATCTCGAAATTTAGGAAGACTTTTTTACTCTCGATTTTTATTGACTAAATCAAAAGATTATACCAAATATAAGCATCTGGAAAAAATTTCAGCGATTTTCTATGTAGTTCCAAAGAAAATAGCTTTTTTTGACATAAAAACTGCAAGTACATTGTGTTGCTAGTTACACGAAACCTGATTTTCAAAGTGATGATGTGGGCTATTTCTAAACTTCAGAATAAGATATTTAGCATATTGTTTCGTTGTTACTTCTTCTTTTTATTGAGAGGAAATTATGAATAGGATATTTTTTTTTGAGAATTACGTGCATAAGTATATACTTTTTTATTACATTTTCTAAAAAAAATATCTCTTAATATGCATCTTTATGGCAGAATCGTTAAGTCAGCAAAAACGTAAAAGGGCCTGGAACTAGCCAACTTAATAATATCATTTATCAAACAGTAAATATATTGTAGCTTGTAGCTTGAAGTTGTACCTTTAAGATAGTTTGAAATAAACAAGACTAGTGTCGTGTGTCGTATGCAAAGTGAATAAACAAGACATTTGAAGAAGATAATCGCTTCATTAACTGATTAAGATCATTTATACAAAAGATTTTTATGTAAAATTTAAAAAAATACTTTTTTGATTGTATTATTATTATTTATTATTAATTCTTTATTTGAATTCGGTTAAAATACATAATACGTAAAATTTGTGTAAAATAAATTATAATATACA
>JAYJMI010090876.1:0-11177 GCA_036873855.1 Sarsia tubulosa
AGATCTAAAATTAGAATATAAATGTAAAAGCAAGAGAGCTTCTTGGAGAGAGTTAAAGATACATACTTACAACAAAGTAAAAAGTGTCTTTTCTAGAACAAAAAGAAAATATGAAGTAAAAAGGTACCTGTCTCTCAAAAACTTTGAACACAGATCTGCTAAAGTATGTATCACTAAAGTACATACCGGAGCCCATCACTTATCGATTGAAAAAGTAAAATGGTTCCGCTTAAAAATAAAACGAAAGAATTTGCAAATTTCGTAAGTCTAGCATAATAGAGGACGAATCTCACTTTCTTTTCGAATGCATTGCCTACAAAGAAATCAGAAGTTACTCCTAGATAAAAGTAAGATTTCCTTTAGAGAGTGTTGAAGATTTAAATATTTTTTCGAACATAGGGAAACCTGTTGTTAGTTTTACTACAGCACTGTAAATATATAATATTGTAACATATTTTTATTTATTGTGGTCATGGATCTAATGAAACTCAAGTACCGAAATACATTACATTACATTACATATAACAATAATGTCGATTTTTATATTTTTTTAGTTGAAAATATTGTGCTGATCAGTTCTCACCTGCCATTTGCAGTCGATTGGAACCGAGCTTATTTTTACAACTTTCATATCGGGGAAAGAAATATCTTTCCAACAGTGTATAAATATTCCATTACTTTCTAGGCGAAATCTAGAATTTTTATTTAGTAAGAGATGAGATAAGTAAGTAAGTAAGGTTTGATATTTTACTTGGTTGACCGACACAAGCCGAAGCCTTATTTCTAGAAGGGACCAAGGCCGGTGTTAACCTACTTGGGTTATGAGATCATCGTTGAGATGAGAGATGAGATCATCGTTGTTTGATCATCTTCCGTACTCCATTAGACAATAAAAAGAATTTCGGTAGCATATAATTTTTCCATACTCAATTAGCTGACGCATATCAAACTATATTGTATCAGATACTTCTTCCATACTCAATTAGATAGCATATATCATATTATGTTGCATCAGATACTTCCTCCATACTTCATTAGATAACATAAACAACAATATTATGTTGCATCAGATACTTCCTCCATACTCCATTAGATAACATAGTCAGCCCGTCATTTAGGGAGCAACCTAAAAAACAGTTAATGTACACATATTTTACTCCATAATTTACATTGCTAATTTTTGGTATGACTGATGCTGACATATTGTAAATGCCAAAAAAAATGTAACGGATCAAAATACTTGGGGGTAAGTCCTGGTCAGCCCGTTATTTAGGAAACCACCTAAAAACCAGTTATGTATATTATGGGGTAAATTGCACGTATATTTTGGTACTGCGCTGACCGTGATGACGTAACGTAAAATTTGGTCAGTTCCATTTGTAAAGTGTTCGATTTTTACTCATACTACACTACAAAAAAATCAACTCTGTAAACTATTGAGTAAATTGATGTCAAATTTGGGAAAATTTATTTTAATCCTGGTACCAAATCCAACACTTTCAATGCATCCGACCGACAGTTTTTATTTAATAAGTATAATATTCTCAATAATTTTGAAGGTATTAAAGTTCTGAGGAAATGGGATAAGATAATCCGCTAACAGCTCTTAGACTAGTAGTACTATAGACGGATTTCAAAGAAACGTAGTTTGTTTTGATTGCCTTGATAATTTATAATTTTGGTATGGTTGTTTCTTTACTATATTTGTCGCCCATGAGACACAAACTGCATGTCCAAACTACGTTTTTTAATGCACTTTGTACATTTTGTTATTATTTTGGATATTTAAATTATTGAAAATAAAACTAAACACAAAACAGTAATTTTATAAGTAATCCTAGGAAACCTTTGAATAATGCTGGGATACGAATCTACATTATATAAAGTAAGCTAAAGCTCTCATCTCTGCATTAACAGTTTTAAAAATCATAAATCAAGTCCTCATTATCCCTAGTTGGTCCTAGTTTTTGGGTAGCTTTTTCTTAGGCGAAACATTCGCTCCCTCTCCCTTGATAAATCAAGAATTACTTAGATTTAAACATTGAAATTTGTAGGATGCTAGTCTATATCCAAATGAAAATAATGTTAAAAACTGAAAGAAATCAGTTGTAATTTGCCATAGTCAATACATTAACTTAAATCAGCGGCGTTTTTTATCAAATCTTTGTTTTTCTAATTATTGTTTCCAGTTGATACGGATTTTGACAAGTACCACAAAAAAAAAACTATGCTAGATAAATGAGTTTTTAAACTAATGTCTATACGTTATTTTTTTGGTATAGTGGCTAGTTGATACAGTTGATTACAAGACGTGTAAATAGATAGGATGATTTTAGGATTTCAAAAACAATAATAACTACGAGTATGTACGTTTTCTCGTTTTACTTGTCTAAGACCGTATTTCCAGAAGGGACCAAGGCAGGGATCAAGGGTTATGAATTATTTAAGGCTCTTATTTGCGCTACTGTTGGTCTAAATTTTAAACATCTGGTGAAAGAAAAAAAAGAGGAAAAAGAAAGATCAAAGGAAGAGTAAAACAGTACAAGAGGCTAAGCAAAGGGCAACAAGGAAACGGAATCAGGCAACAGCAAAAGGGACATTAAGCCAAAATAAACGGTAACGGAAATCAGGCCAAAGGCAAATAAAGCCATAGGAAGAAAAAGGAATTCATCCTATGTTTAAAGTTTAGACAAACATACCTGAGCGCCACATGAAGTAAGGTTGGTTCAAAGATTTTATGCCCATATAAAACAGAAATTTAAAAAAAGGAATTTCTACACTTTTAGAGGTTTAAGAGTTTTTTAGCATTACTTCTTTTTTTATCTTCTTGAAGATATTTTTTAATGGAATTTCTGACCTTTTTAGATTTGATACTAGAAAATATCCCTTTTTAAAATTTAAAAAAACCCACTTACATTACAATCAGCTTAATAGAAGTTTCTAAAGCAGTCCAGTACCTCAAAAAGGAGAATTCTCTATAGATTATAAGCTAATGTTTCTAATATAAACAGGTCAGATTTCAACTGGCATCTTTTCTCAAAGAGATAATGGCTGTAATCAAAAGTTTATATTTCCTTGAATGAAAAGTTCACACTAAATTTGTATAACTACTGTATTGTAAATAAATAAATAAAACATTTTAAAAAGTTATTTTTTGAGAAAGGTATTTTCATGCCTAAAAATTATTTTGTTCCTATATATAGTTGTAAAACAATGATTTCAGAGGAAGTAGATATATGTGAAAAGGAGGTTACAGTACAAGAGATAATTATACAATACAAATTAAAAAGCAACCGAATTAAAATTATGTTAATTTCTAATGCACTAAAGTACAATTTTATAAAAAACATGGCTCGTTATTTTTTCTCTAAAATTTGATCAGTATCACCAATAGAAAGTACACCAGCCCTCTAAATTTTGAAAAGTCTACAGTATGACAGCAAAAAAGTGTCAATTATTGTTAATCATGATAAATAAAAAAATAAATAAATAAAAAGGAAAAACTCCTGTAGGCAAACAAGAAAACTGTCAGTTGTTACAAGTTGAATAATTTATTTTGTTGATATATATGGTAGAACGGTTAAAATAGTTAGCACTGAATACCCATGTCACAGGTGTTTCAGGTGGAAATTTAGACTTTTTAAGTTCAAATTTCTACCTCATCTAAAAGAACTGTAAACATCTCAAGAATCAATAGGGCATTTTAAAAATTTTAAAAAGAAATTCATTACGTGATAATTTTACTCAATATTCAAATAAAAAAATTAGAATTTTTTGGGTAAATTTTGGCAAAATGGGGAAATTCATTGAATTTTGAATTTTTTAAAAATGTTTCTAGCTCCTAATCTCCTGAAATAATTGTAATCATTGCACAATGTAAATTTTTTTTAGTTACCTTTCTGCAATAATGTAATAGAAAAAAACTAATTTCGATTTTTCTAAGGTGCAGTAGCGAATGTGCTCGAATGTGCATCCCGAAAAAAAAAATTAGATTTTTTTTGGAAAAAAAGTATTTTGAGTAGTAAAGTGAAGAAAATGGTGTCTGTTTTTAAACCAAATAAAAGTTATGAGGTGTATTGATCTTTTTCAGCAAAATTATGCATGATATGATCACATTTAGGGGCTTGAGAAAGATATTTGATATTTTAGCCGAAAATACCCATTTTTTGTATCATTATGTGAATTTATTGATTTAAAAAAGAATACCAGATTATTGTAATACATTGTTGTTATTTATATCAATATGAGAGGCCATTTTTGAAAGTATTAAATTCCATTTAGATTCCAAAAAGTATTATAATTGATCTAACTCCTAGCCATTCTTGAGATATTTTAATTTTAAGATGGTAAAAATGAACGCATTTTCAGAAATGTCTTTCACCAAAATATTTCTATAAAATGGCACCAAAATATGTGGAAAATGTGAATTAGGGCATTTTCGTTCAAATTTCAATAATCATATTTTTAGTCTTGGAAATACTATGAAATTTTCAGAATATGTAGGAAATTACCCAAAAAATCCAATTTTGCAAAAAAAAAAAATATATTTTGCGTCGTTGAGGCAGAAGTCGCATATATTAAAAGTGACTTTTTAGACCGGGATATATGATTCCACCAAAAAAAAGAAATATGAGGTAATTTTCCATATGAGTTCTTCTTGGCAGGCTTTCAGAAAAAAAAAGTTGAAAACATTTTGCTACATTTTGAAGAAAAAATCAATCAGATTTTCTTTTTTATAATAAGAAAGAAACTATGAGTTACCAATTTATGAAGAAAAATTTGGTTGTTGATGTCTATTTCATAAAATATTAGGAAAATCACAGTAAATTAGACTCCCTAAACTTTTAGTATAGGAGACACAGTCATTGCTAGACACCAAATTTCATTAAAAATAGCTATGAAGAATATGCCCTACCTAGCTACACAAAAGCACGACCTACACACTGGCTACAGCATGGCAGACAAGTAAGTAGGTTAAAAATCAAGTCACGGAATATAAGGCAGCTGTTTATTTTCAATTTCGTAGTTTGCCAAGTATAACTACCCTCGTTTTAATCCATATATGATATCAAAATGAGACGTATCTTGTTATTAGGATTTTAGAAGTATACGCGTGAGGATATCGAATTAGTATCCCACCAAGGATCCTACACAGGAGACAACAAAGATTAGCCAAAAGTGTATTCTTTGCCAAATGGTAATCTTGCTTCAAGAATTTTTTTCAAAAGTATCACAAAATAAGAACTATGCTAGATAAATGAGTTTTTAAACTAATGTCTATACATTATTTTTATGGTATAGTGGCTACTGTAGTTGATACAGTTGATTACAAGACGTGTAAATAGATAGGGTGATATTCGGATTTCAAAAACGATGATAACTGCAAGTAAGTAAGTTTTCACGTTTTACTTGTCTAAGACCGTATTTCCAGAAGGGATCAAGCATTCTGAATTATTTTAGTTTAAGTTTGAGCTACCTCTACAGACAATAACACCGACTGCGGCTCTGAAACTTTCCTAGAGTCTTTTTTTGTTAAAAGAAATTTGTTACTTAATTTTAAAAGAATTTGGATGATTGTACGAAAATCTCACAAATTCTTTAGAAATTGAACATTCTTTTACCAAATGAAAAGACATAAGAAGGTGTGTTTTTTTAGTGGAGAAAGAAGAGGATTCAAAAAATATTAGTCTACAACTTTCCTAGACATACCCATATTGAGATTTTATATAAAATCAAGAATATTATATAGCTACTCTTGGTTAAATTAACTTTTTAAGTAGGTAATTAACAAATATCATCTATACAATAAAACGTTTAGCCTTGTTAACCTGGATAGCCCGCCTCATATATTCGGTCCCCCTCACTTCATACCAAAGATTTTAAAGATCAATTAAAGTTTTAAACAAAAGGTTTACAAATTAAATTAATTATATATTGCTGCCTTTAGGATTTTGGATGTTCTTAAATCCTGTTACCAACAAATAAATTTGAAGACCATCCTTGATGATTTAAAAGGAAAACTGAAATTCTCTTTTAAATATCCAGCTAAGATAGAAAACACAAAGAAACAGCATAAAACAAAGAAGTTGCTAAAATCAAGCTAGTGCATATGTTAAACGAAAGATTTAGATTTAGTGATCCAGATAGAGTCATGCTCAGAATGGTTCAGTATTTGTAAAAGCCAAAGGGTAACCTTTGTTATGCAAAAGTGTAGAGTTACAAAAACATATAGTTTCAAATAAAAAATACAGCATGTAGATGTGAAACTAACAATGGCAATTTTTTTTTTTGTCTGCAAATTCATTTTTTTGACGAAGAAACTAAACCAGTCAAAACAACTGTTTTTTTGCTAATGATATCATTACTTTAACTTTAGAAGAAAAAATATTCCTAGAGAGTTTCATGCTCGTAAACCAGAGTAATTTTCGCAAGAGAGGAAAGATGATTAATGGCGATGGAAACACGGTTGTACGGGATTTAAACTAATGCAATTTGTTGATTGATCTACTTTCTACGGAAACTATTTTATGTATCTAAAGGTAATGTATTAAAAACTTCTAGTACTTCTAGCAGCTTTTTATTATATATTATTATTTAAGAATTTTGGTAATGAGATAAATTGATTTTAAAATCAGTTCTCATGCATCTCTGCTATCTTTCTATGTATAAATAAAAATTATTTCAAGTTATTATTTCATGTATTGATAATTATAACGCTATTTTGTGAAATAAGTGAATATAATACTTGCAGACAGTCGCTTAGCATTAATTCCTTTATCAAACGATATAAATATAATACTAAAATAATCGATAATAATATAGGGTGTTTTTTTACCCCATATTTTTATTAGTTAAATTATCTATAAACATAAGCATCTGGGAAAACTTCAGCTGTTGTTGGCGAAGGAATCGCAAGTATATAGTATTGCTTACATATATTGCAAACTTGATTTTCAAAGTGCTGCTGTAGGGTTATTTCAAAGCTTCAGAATGAGATACTTAGCACATTGTTCCTTGATACTTCTACTTTTTATCCTAGTTCATAGAAAATTAGGTTTAAAGCTTCATCAAAGTTCTCTCTCCGCCTCGGAAAAGCAAATTTAAAAAAGTCTATGCACGCTTGCTCAGGCCATACTTATAATTCCAAGTTTTTTTAATCGCGTTGGTTGAAATAATGGCAAGCTTCTCGACCGTTTCCAGACTATGGGATTGTATGACTATGTTCCTGTTGACAAAATTATAAATGCAATATTTAATTTTGAAAACTAGGTGCACAAGTACCTTTAAAAATAATATTAACGTAAATAACTTGGACAATCCATAGAACTACGCAGAATGGCAGGATTTTGACTTGCAGATGCAAACAATTTATGTCTACTGTTGTTCTCTAATTGAACAACTTTTCATTCTAATGTAACATATCTTATCAATATTATCTAATTACAGATTTATGATAATTTTTAAAATTAACTAGTTAAAAATTCGTAAAACAAATTGACATTTTCACCTCCTGCAAATAAGATTTCTACACCTGCGAAAACTTTGTTAGTTTTCATTGAAGTTTTACTTACTGAAATGGATTAAAAAAATTCAGTGTTAAGTGCGAAACACATTTTTAAACACATACAATGACTTTTTCTCACTCTATCAAAATAAATATAAGTATAAATGATAAAAAAAAAATTTATTACAAGTAGTTGCCCCTCAAAATGCTGGTGTTCCTTAAAATGTATATTCTTAAAAAACACCAAATTCTGAGTTGGTCTGTTCCAGATCTTTTTTAATATCTCAGAAACGTTATACCCCTGCTTCTTTGTGACATTTATTATTTATATAATACGTACATTGTCGGGAAACTTTAGGCCTATCGGGTTTTAAAAAAATAATGTGAACCATTTGTCAAAGGACACTCTCAAAATCAGCATTTTCACCATTAAAATGGAAAAAATTAAATCAGCTCTAATTTTTTTATTATTCACTGAAACAATATCAAACTTTTACAAACTGTTAATTAGTTAAAAGTAAAAAAAAATTATTTTTTTAATTTTTGATGACGACAGCAAACAAACCAAAACAAATTGGAATTTTAATTAATGGTTTTATATATACGTTAATGAAAACTTATACCAATGTGGTAGCATCATTTATGCATAAAAACAAATACCTTTTTGGAAAAGAGTTTCAAACACATTTGATTGGAATAAAAAGTTTAAATAAGTTTTTGTTGCATCACCTGACCAAAAAAACAAAAAAAACAGCCAAGAAAACATTTTCAAACATGCATTATACGAAGGGGAATTAAAACAAAAATGGTGAGCTAAAATGTGAGCAAAGATTTTAAAACAAACAGAAAGATGTTGGGTATCAAGCCAAAAAAAATAGGTTTAAAAACACAGGTAGTTTAGTACGAAATCCAACTCAGCATTTCCTTTCACTTGTTCTTTAATTCTAAAAATAAGTATTCTAAAAGAATTCGGCGTTGGGACGAGTATTTAGGGATTACTTCTTTCAGTTATATTCTATTATTACCTTTGTAAAGTTCAGTAACCAGCAATTTAATATTTCCCTGGTGTATCGTAACAGATTTATCTCTTTCGAGCAAATCATCAAAGCTAGAATTGCAATCACTGTAAACTATTCTCAATGCTCTTTCATGAAGTCTATTTATCATATTACTTGCTACTCTACCGTGGAACATCCAAATAAGTGGACAGTATTTGAATTGTGATTCGAAAACGCTTTAAAAAAAGTTCGCTTTTTATCGACACTTAAGAATCTTGACATTCTTGTGAATGCACTTAATTTCCTATTAGCTTTCAGAAAAAACTCTAAGACATGAATGACTATCAAACTTTAGCTAATTGTCAATATTGATACCTAATAATGTTGATGGTTTGCTTTCCCAATCTTTTCATCGCCTACTTTTCCCCAACATTCATTTTTATTTCCAGAAATAATACTAAGTTTCATGAAGTTGTATTTAAACCAACTTGTTGGAGTTGAATCGTGCTCCAATCGACGGAGTACCTCTTCTAAACTTTTACAACAGACTTAAGGAGTTGTGTCATCTGCTAACATTGTGTCAAATATATATGGAATGATAGTAATACTTATACTTGATAAGCCGATTTTAAAAAAAGATCTAATAAAGAAAAAGATCTAATTGGCAAAAAAAGGAGAACAGAAAAAATTGAGGAAACAACATTTGAAATCATTAACATAAGTATCACTTAGTGGTTTCTTGTGGTATTTATATAAAATCGCTACTAAAGCTACTTTCATTTTTCTATCATTAGAAAATATGATGATGCACTTTAAACTGCATACTCTGAATAAATAAATTAAATTTCAGGTTTTGTTTTGTCGATTGTTGTAAATGGCTGGTAAGTATTGTTTATATTCATAATACTATAAATTGTTGATTTAAATGAAATAAGCAACGTAGCAGGGAGAAACAATAAAGAAGAGTCATTTATTATTGTATCAATGTACCTTATCCTATGACCTAGGGTATCTATTGTAGACATACTCTGGGATATACTCCAGTTTCACCACATTTTATTTTTCTTTTCATCTTTTTATCTTTTCTTGTGATCTTTTCTAGTGTTGAATTAAATATTTTTTTATGATATACATGCTATTCAATAATTGAATGTAAATTATTAAGCTTCGTTGCAGGAGTAACATTTTATAACAATTTAATTTTTTAAATTATCTTTTGATTTATTTTATAAATATAAAATACCTCCTATGCTTATATTTTATAAGGAAAGGTCTAGTTTATATAACTAGACACATCCAAGCCTGTTGGTGGTGGCAATATCATCAGCAATGTATATATTTTGATTTGTGTTATAATAAGGTTAAGTGGAAATTTTGTGTTGATTAAACTGAGACTGAGTTGGAAGGATTTCTTGTTAATTGTTCTTGATGTTATAATGAGTCCAATAGTAATCATATTAATAGTTTGATTTGCAAAGACAGTATTGAATTATTAAATGTTAGAAACTACATTAACAACTAAAATCAAACACCCGGAATAACTTATTTTACGATACAATAGAAAAACAAGCCTAAAACTGTTGGCTTTAACCACTGTTATTCAAATGCTATGCCTGGGAAACTTTAAAAAACAACCGTTTTTTACACTTGTGCACGGTCAAACCTGCGTAAACCTTTTTAACCCTATTCTAGGGGGGCTTTTTTCAAACGTTAAACAGGGGGGGGAGTTCACCTACCCCATCTAAAATCTGTTTCACTAGCCTAAATACCATATAACTTTGCATGATTACCAACAAGCATATAAACGTTTATTTTCAGCAAAAAAAAATTGAGATTTACTTAAAAATTGCTGACGTCTTGAAAATCTTTTAAATTACTATATGTAAATATAATGAAGGTAAAAATGGTTTTAATTACTGAATTAATGACTTCGAACGATATTAAATGTCTTAAAACACAACATGAAGAAAAAATATAACTTGTTGTTATTGTTGTACCCTGAAATTTGGTACAATTAATTTGTTATTAATAAAAGTTATTAAAAAAAAATCGGAGGGGTAGGTAAATTTAAAAAATGTAATGTAAATTTAATTCTACCCCCTAGAATAGGGTTAAATCTTTTGTTCTAAAGTATGAACTAAAGCAGTGACTTTCTAAAGTAATAAGATACCTGAATAAGGTAATACATTTTGATAAAAAGTTTTAAACTCCATGAAATTCGACCGTATACAAAAACATTGGTTTCAAGTTATAAGATTTAGTAATTGTTTTCGGTCATGTTAGCCGCTAATTTCTTTTGTTATTAATATAGTTTCCGAACCATGTATTTAGATAAATTATGTCTTAATATTGAAAGTATTCCTGACTATGAAAATCAATATTTAGCAAGATATCGATAAGATAAGTACAATTCTTATCAGGATTTAAGATAATTTTTATGAATACACCTATTTACTTTAAGGATCCGCCATTTTGAAATTTTTTGTTAGCAATTTTTGTCAAAAATGAATAAAATAGTCGAATTCCTCGTCTAAAAATAAGCATTATATACAAATTTTCAGTATTTTTTGACCACAGCAAAAAAGGTTAAAGAATATATAAAACTGTATTTAGGGGGGTAAAAAGAGACTGAACACTATTTAGAGGGGTAAAAAGCATTTTTACGTTCAATTGCT
>JAYJMI010091098.1:0-20946 GCA_036873855.1 Sarsia tubulosa
TGTGAGAGCTTTTAGCCTACGGCCAGCTGGCTCTCAAGTCTATTGCCAAGTGTGTCGGTTAATGTGGGAATCTATTCATTACTGTTTTATCGCTATACAGTATTGTGACAAACCATATTTAGTTTTGGATAAGTGTATTTGTACAATCGGTTATTTAAGTAATAGTATCCATCATTGAAATTTAAAGTACTCCGTTCTGTTATGCAGGTCTCAGTTTGGGAGCCTGCGTCACATACTTGCAGGTTTTTCTGGCAATTATCTGCGTCATGGTAGATCAGTGATTGACTTGAATGTGTTATAAATCAATCAAGCAATATCGACTATAATAAAGTGTCGTATAAAGGTTAAATTCTAAGCAGCAGGAGCTATCGGCGCCAGTATCTGAAGCAATATCTGATAATCATTATCAACAACTATCGTTTTAATAAAAACTTTATCTTAAGGTGAATATCCGCTTAAAAACTTCGTGTTATACTTAACTGTAGGTTTAAGATTTTATTGTCTTTGTTTTATTTAGTGTTTGAAATTAAGGTTGTTACATCGCAATGCGTTCAAGGTATCAAAATTTACCACTTTATTTACATTCTGTTGTTTTTCGAGTGAAATTATCCCTGTTGGTTCGTCTAATTTTTGCCGCCAGTATCCTGGTTAATGTTTTACTACTGGCAGTCGTTCAGGCAGAACAAAAATATAAAATAGAGGTGTCACCTGTCGCTGTCAGAGATGAACCTAGTAAGGACGCGAAGGTTATTCTCTCTCTATATCAAGCCAATAATGTTGAAATATTGGAACTCGCAGGGAAGTGGGCTAAAGTTAATATTGAAAAAGATGCCAATATTGTCACGGGGTGGGTTGAAAAGACAGATTTAAAACTACCAGAAAAAAATTACAGTCAGTTAACTCAAAGTCCAAATTATAATGTGGTGCGTCAAGAAGAAAGCCAACAATTGTACACAGACCAATTGTTACAAAAAGGCTACAAAGCATGGGCGATTAGCAGTGATTTGCATTGTGTTAATGAAAAAAAGGATAAAACTGTGACAGGGTGTGTCATTGACGTTGACTTAGAAGCCACAGGACCTGATGATGCGCAATCTACAGAGGTGTCATGTAAGGCAACCTTTGACATGGTGCTTATTAATGAATCAAAGCGTAGTCATTGGTTGAAAAAGACTATTCGAACACCGTTAAAGCAAGGGAAAGGTGCTGCGAGAGTGCAAATGACAGTCTTACCTGTGTTGGATACTCAGTTGAAAAACGTCGAAGTTACTTCTTATGAATGTCAGTTAGAGAAAATACTTTAGTAAAAATTAACTATAGTAACGTTACGACCAACAGTGATTGGGAGCGACATTAGAACAGTGAGATGAATAATCTCATTATTTATAAAACAACGGTTTAAGTATGATTGTTTGTGTTGTTTGTCGATTTAAGTTATCGGCTTGCATTTGACCATATTACTTGTTTATAGCCATCTGGATAGCGTGATCGTTATACAGGATGACATTAAATAATTAATAACAAATATTATCTGTACATGCGTAAATGGGCTTTAGGGGTTTTATGAAAACGCTGAGTTTTACACCGTCTAATAATATGCTTACTTCATATTTTAAAGGCTGGAAGGGCAGTTGGTTTCGCGTTTTATATACCGGTTTAATCTTTGTAGTACTCATTGCTCTGACAGTCGTTGGGGTGAATACTTGGAATGAGATTCATCGGCAAGCGTCGGCTGAAACCGTGCCTAAAACACAAGCACTGGCTGAAACTGTTTCTCGATTTATAATGAGCCAAGATCAGCTGTTTTCTAGTATTATTAAATCATTTGATCTTCAAAATGGTGGTGAAACTAAAAGTGTTTTAAAAGGTATACTTAATACCAGTAAGCAGATGCGAGCTGTAGCGCTTCTTGATCTTCAGCATCAAGTCATTGCCATTGAAGGTGAAAGCACAATTAGTGATTGGACTACGATATTTCCAGATGCATCGCTGCAATCCATACAATTAGGTAAACCTTATCGAAAAGTGCTGTTTGGAGAGCATTATCTACCGATACGAAAAACGGTGCTTGATGATAGACAAAAAGTGATTGGTTATATTGTCGCTATTTATCAGTTGGCGGGTGAAAGCGGTGTATGGAGTGACAATGCAGTAAAGACCGATATAAGTCACATTATTTTGAGTGATGGTGATGGGCGAGTGTTCAGTGAAATACCTGAAAGGAAATCACTACTCAATAGTTTTGGTACTCCTCGTGTGCCTGCCGCGCTATTTGCTCGGTTCGATTCTTTGGCAGACAAAGTTGTTTCCGGAGAAGTTAAATCGCCACAAGGCACTTTAATTTTTAGTGCAAAAAAAATCTCGGCCTATAACGCCTACGTTTCTGTATTCACTTATAAGAAAAGCTTGTTGCGGCTGTGGATGCAGAAAATTCAGTATAGCGTTTTGATTATATTCGCATCAGCGATATTTGGTGTCTTGATATTACGCATAAATATGCGCCGTGCAAATGTATCAGAGGAAGAAAAGTTTGAAGCGCAGCACAATGTCTCTAAATTATCTAAAGCCATAGAGCAAAGCCCAAGTAGTGTCATTGTTACTAATGACGATTGGATTACTGAATATGCCAATAGAAAATTATTAGATGGGACGGGGAAACTGATCCAAATTCAACCCAACGTTAAATTAATTGATGTATATCCTCATAATTTATTACTGCCAGACATCGAAAAAATAACTAACGTATTAAGTGTTGGAGAAAATTGGTACTGTGAGCGTTGCTCTGAAAAGCAGCAGCAATGGTTTTCATTTTCTATTAGTCAGATGTCTGCTAATGAAGGGGATGAAGAAAGTTTTATCATTATCACTCAGAACATTACAGAGCGGAAAAAAGCGGAAGCAAATTTATACAAACAAGCTTATTTCGACTCCCTTACAGGATTACCTAATCGCCGCAATTCATCAGTATTACTGCAAAAGAGTCTTTCAGAAGCGGCAAAGAACCGACATAAAGTTGCACTTGTCTACCTCGATTTAGATAATTTTAAACAAGTGAATGATCGATATGGCCACGGTATAGGCGATCAACTATTGCAGACCGTTGCCCATCGCCTGGGAATGGTGATGCATAGTGTGGGTACTGCCTGTCATATGAGCGGCGATGAATTCTTAGTATTCTTAAACTATGAAAAACGTGAGCAAATATTAAAAGTGATTGAGCTTTTAGTAAATAACATTACCAGCCCAATTGATTTAGAAGGAAAGCAACTCTTTGTTACTGTGAGTATGGGTGTGTCGTGTTATCCCAATGACTGCATGGATGAAAAAACCATGTTAAAACATGCCGATATCGCACTCTATTCCTCTAAGGAATCTGGTAGAAATTGCTATAGTTTTTTTGATGAAGAATTAGAAGCCAAAAGTAAACGTAAAATTGAGCTAGAATCCGAAGTGAGACATGCTTTGGATAAAGACGAACTGTTCATGGTATATCAAACAAAAAATGTAATATCAGATGGTACTGTTTGTAGTTTTGAAGCTTTGATGCGCTGGGATAGTAAAACGTTAGGTTTCGTGGGCCCCGATGAATTCATAGTCGCCGCTGAAACGATTGGCGTCATTGATAAAATGGGAGAGTTTGCGCTTTATCAGGCCTGCAGGGATTTAAAGCTATTCCAACAGGCTTATCAGAAGCCATTGACGATGGCGGTCAACTTATCCATGCGCCAGCTGAATAATGACGATATCGTGACAGTTGTGCGTAACGTTTTAGAAAAAGAAAAAATTGACCCCAGCCAACTGGAACTAGAGATTACTGAATCTTTACTGGCTGAGCGGTTTGATATTGTGCTAACTATCTTGAACAAATTGTTAGCCCTAGGCGTCTCTTTAAGTATTGATGACTTTGGCACAGGTTATAGTTCACTTAATTATTTAACCCGTTTTCCCGTTAAAACTTTAAAAATTGATCGCTGTTTTGTAGTGAGCATGATTGATGGCGGTAATGATGCAACGCTCGTCGAAACCGTGATTACTATGGCGCATCGGTTGGGTTTGAAAGTGGTAGCGGAGGGGATAGAGTCAGAAGTTGAAATCGCGATGCTAAATAATTTTGACTGTGATATAGGGCAGGGGTATCACTACAGTAAACCTCTTAAAAACGATGTGATGCTGGAACACTTGGAAAAACTACAAGAGCAGCATTTTCCGTTTAATGAAGTAGAACAAGAATTTAGTGAAAAAGTTGAAATGAGTTTAGGGTTAGAGCTCTCTGTCGAGGCTGAAGCTCCAAGACAAGTAGACTTGAATCGATTGGATTTTAATAAGCCTGTAGAGAAAGAAGAAGTTGTAAAGCCCGATAAACCAGTATCATCTTTAAGTCTTGAATCCGATGACTTAGCTGGATCAGAAGGGGGCTTATTATCGTTAGATGACGATGATATTTTAGCTCATGTTACTGATGATAAAGCGTTTATTCAAGAGCAACCGCCAGAAAGCGCTGACAAGCCATTATCATCTTTAAGCCTTGAGTCCGATGATCCTGTTGAATTGACAGACGAGCGAAAAGGAGAGCCAGTAGTTACTTCAGATAGTGCTTCGCTTTCGTTAGATAACGATGATGATTTTGGCCATGTTGCTACAGATGATTCACCACTTTTTGCAGAACAAGCGTTAGAAAGCATTGATATGCCTATGTCATCTCTAAGTCTTGAGTCCGATGACTTGATTGAATCTGCCGTCCCTCCAAAAGATGTATTACTGTCATCAGATGGCGATGATCATTTAGTGGCTGATGCACTACCTATCGAGGATCTGGAGCCAACAGAGGTCGATAACGTTGCTGGATCATCACTAGGGCTTGAAGCTAATCATAGTGCTGAGGTCGAAGATCATTTATCCTCCATGGGTATGCTCGATTCCGCATATAGCTTTAATGCATTGGGTAATCAGGATGATATTGTCGATGAAAAAATAGCAACTGAGGTTGATCATCATGAGTCTGGAGCAGAAGACGATGATGGCAGCCTAACCAATGAAGATATTAACCATCTAGACCAATTAGCTAAAGAGTTACAATTAGGGCAGCAGACAGAAAAGAAGGGTGGGGGACCTAATAATGGTCATTTAGAGCTGGAACTAGATTAGCCTGGTATCATTAACTGGCATCTTGCTGCTACCACAGGTTTATGCAGCATTTAATTTTAACTATCAATGCTTTAATGATCAGGACTAGATCTTATCGGGGGCGGCGCTTTATCGGATTGAACACTGAAAGTATGTACGATAACGGAAGTAACCGCCGATGTAAGGTGTAAGGTTTTTTTAATGCTTAGAGAGGCACTTAGGTGAGGCTTTAAGTGAGAGCCGAATGATATTTGAATCTAGTCGTAAAGCTGATTGACTATGATGCGGAATTACATCATAGCAAACCATTGAAAAGTATAGCCAAACAGGTAAACGAAGGTTATTTACAGCCAGTTGGTAGATGCTTTTATTTCTCCCGTTTTATAACCTTGCGAATTGATAATGTCAGGGTTGAACACATGTTTTAGTTCAGCGATATTTTGTTTGTTCAATGCGCCGATTTTTTGCAATAATGCCCCGAGAGCGACTTCGCTGCCACGGGTGGCTCCATCATCAATCTTCAATGCAAAACCTAATCCTAAGTCGGGTATAACACCCGCGTAGGCGGCCTCTGCGCCTGTTTTTACGATCACTTTACCTTCAGTTGCGGCGATAACCTCGCTGCAACAGCGTTCTGATCCTGCAATCATTTCTGGGTGGGCTGCAATAGAGTCTATAATCTTTTGCATCGCCAGTCCGCGAGCTCCCGGTTGGCTATCTGGATCTGAAAACATGGCAAAGGCTTGCGCCAGTTTTTGCATTGGCATATAGATAGCGGGTAGGCCGCAACCATCTTTCTCCCAATGCATTTTACTGACATCTTCACCAATCATTTCTGAGAGTGTCTGCATCCACACTTGTTGTACCACATGGGCATGTTGGCTATAACCGGTGACATCAGGGAGCAAATGTTTAGCTAATGTAAGCATCGCGCTGTGTTTTCCAGAGCAATTATGGTGTGATTTGGTTGGTGACTCCCCCGCTGCAATCAGTGCGTTAGCTGATTTTTTGTACAAAGGATACTCCGCGCCGCACTCTAGGCATTGGTTGTCTAAGCCTAAGCGATTAAGCCATTTATTAACAGTGTCTACGTGCATCGCCTCACTGTTATGTGAAGCGCATGCTAAAGAGATTTCTTGTGCACTTAAATCAAACTTTTCTGCTGCACCTGTTTCTATAACGGGTATCGCTTGTAGCGGCTTTAGCGCCGATCTAGGGTAGATATTCCTTTCAATATCACCGATAGAAAAAACAACCTTTCCTTGAGCATCAACAACAACAGCGCTACCACGGTGGCAAGATTCTACAATGCCGTTTCTAATAACATCAGCCAATACCGGATTTGCGTTCATTTAATTCCCCCTTTGTTTTTCATACACTAATCTGTTTATCACTCATGGTAAAACACTAAGGGAGACGGAAACAAGTCTAAAGTACGGTAAGTGTAAAGTGCTGTATCAGAGAGGAGTAACGGTGGTTGAAACAGAGTTGTTATCCGCTAAACATTCGCTTGAGTTATTTGAAATAAAATCAGCCTCAATTAAAAATAACAGACGACTTAATGTTACACTTCGCGGTGTTTTAAGAGTATTGAAAACGCTTAATGTTTTGTCTGCTTATCCGAGGTTTTTTATTTTTTATGTCAAATTTACCAAATCAAATTCCCGCCCTTAGGACAATTGCTATGCCTGCGGATGCGAATCCGGATGGGGATATTTTTGGGGGGTGGATCATGTCGCAAATGGATTTGGCCAGTGGCACTTTTGCCGCAAAGGAAGTTCAAGGGCGAGTAGTCACCGTCGCGGTGGATGCGATGACTTTTCTAAAACCAATTTATGTGGGGGATGATGTCAGTTGTTACTGTCATATCAACCGCAAAGGTAATACATCACTCGCCATTAATGTGGATGTTTGGGCACAGCGACATCACAGTGAAGAGGTGTTAAAGGTGACAGAAGGAGTCTTTACTTTTGTTGCTATAGATAGCACTGGTAAACCTCGCAATATCCGATGAATAGCTTCTATTGCTACACCGTATTAAAAAAGTAACGCTAAAAAATATTATAGGATCATTGAACCTAGTTTTAGCTGAGATGAGAGTGAAAGTATTGAACACTGAAAAACTAAAAATTGTGGCTGATGAAAACATTCCAGCCATAGAGCAAATGTTTGGTAAGTTTTCTACCATAGAAAGAGTGGCTGGGCGTACTTTGAGCGCAGAGCAAGTGGTTGATGCCGATGTTTTGTTGGTAAGATCTGTGAGTACTGTCAATCAAGCGTTACTAGAAAACTCTGCTGTGCGGTTTGTCGGAAGTGCAACAATCGGTACCGATCATGTAGATTTATCCTATCTTCGTCAGCATGATATTCCATTTGCTAGTGCTCCAGGCTGCAATGCAGATGCTGTTGTTGAATATGACATCAGCTGTTTGGAACAACTCTTTAGTGAGACAGGTGAAGAGCTGATAGATAAAACCGTTGCGATTATTGGTGTCGGAAACGTAGGGGCGCGACTCCAGCAGCGGCTGCTCAACATCGGGGTTAAAGGGTTATTGCTTAATGATCCACTGCGTGCTGAAAATGAACCGGGCTTTCTACCATTACACCAAGTATTGGCGCAAGCCGACATTATTTGTATGCATACACCTTTAACCAAATCGGGTCGATGGCCCAGCCATCATTTAGTGGGTATAGATGAACTCAATTTGTTGAAATCCAACGCTATATTAATAAATGCGGGCAGAGGAGCTGCAATAAAGGGTGACGATTTAACTGCGTTTTTGAGACAAAGATCTGATGTCAGGGTCGTACTGGATGTTTGGGAGCATGAACCTATAGTGGATAGTGAGTTGGCCGCATTGGTGAAAATTGCGACGCCTCATATAGCAGGTTATAGTTTGGAAGGTAAAGTACGGGGTACTTATATGCTTAAGCAGGCACTTTGTCTGCAACTACATCTGCCACAAGAAGACTGCTTGGAAGACTACCTTTGCTCACCTGCATTTTCATCCTTAGCGATCACTGAGCAAGCTAAGATGCTGGATGTTGTGAGGTTAGTCTACGACCCATATCGTGATGATAGAGCGTTACGCAATACCTTAGGCGGCAAAGATCAGGCCAAGTATTTTGATTTGCTGAGAAAAGAATACCCGATTAGGCGTGAATTTTATTCCCTGCATATTGATGGACCTTTGTCTGTGACTAAAAAGCATTTATTAAGTAACTATGGTTTTTCGATACAACTGTGAATTAACGTTATTTAAAGTATAGAGTTGGGGAATAAAAAATCGAGAAGCTTAAGATATCACTAAAAAGTCTTAAACCGGCCATTGGTTCACGTGTGGTAGTGGAAACGCGAGCGCCAAAACGTAAACTAGTGGTTGAGCTACTGGGGTTTGCTGAGGGTAAAAGTGTCATGGTCAGTGCGCCGAAGAAAACCATGAAAATTTCTTCGGCGGCTGAAGGCGGTGCGATCAATGTGCACTTAATGATGGATGGTCGGATTTGCACCTTTAAGTCCCGGTTGATTAAGATATTACCGCAGCCCTTTGATTATTGGCATTTAGCTTATCCAGAAGACGTGGAACTGCATTCTATTAGAGATTATTCACGCGTTTCAGTACAGCTCCCCGTGTCGATAGAATTTCAAAGTGTCGATAAAGCAAGGGACTCGGTTATTCCTAGTATTGTACTCTGCACCGATTTATCGATGAATGGTGTGGCAGTTGAGGCTTCTTGTTCTCTAGGTGATATTGCAGAGCAATATTTTATAACGCTACGGTTAGCAGTCGCTGGTGTTGATGAGATGTTGTTGATCTCTTGTCAGTTGCGCTCGGTAAAAAAAGTGGAAGCGGGAGTTTATTTACATGGTTTTGAATTTGAAGATTTAGAAGACGACAGTAAAGTGTTAATTGCAGCTTATATATATCAAGAAATTTTAGTGGATTTAGGGTACATAAATGAGTGAGATAAAACCGTTTAAGTTGGGTTTGTTAATTAATCCATTAGCAGGCATTGGGGGAAGTGTGGGTCTTAAAGGTAGTGATGGTGTTGATACTGTTGCAAAAGCGAAATCCTTAGGCGCAACCCCAATGGCCGCTACCAGAGCAGGGATTGCACTCAGCGTATTAAAAGGTAAACCGATACAAATAGTGACATACCCTGGTGAAATGGGAGCACAAGTTGCAATTGACAATGGTTTCTCCCCGACGGTACGGGGGAGTATTCGTGCAGGTGAAACGAGTGCCGAAGATACCGAGCAAGCGGTAGCAGATCTTGTTGCAGAAGGTGTCGATCTCATTTTATTTGCAGGAGGGGACGGTACGGCAAGGAACATCGCCAATGCTGCACCTGAACATATCACTGTCTTAGGCATCCCCGCTGGAGTGAAAATTCATTCAGGAGTTTATGCGGTGACACCAAAAGCGGCAGGTGAAATTGTTTCTATGTTAGTCGATGGCCAGATGCTCACTCTGGCGAATCAAGAAGTGAGAGACATTGATGAAGACGCTTTTAGAGCAGGCCGGGTCAAGGCAAAGTATTACGGTGAGTTACAAGTGCCCAGTGAGCACAGGTATCTACAGAATGTAAAAAGTGCAGGCAAAGAAGTTGAGGAACTCGTTATTGCCGATATCGCCGCGGATATTGTCGAGCAAATGGAAGAGGATGTTTATTATGTTATAGGCTCGGGGACTACTGTTAAAGCAGTAATGGATGAGCTTGATCTAGATAATACGCTGTTAGGGGTCGATCTCGTCTTGAATAATGAACTGGTCGCTAAAGATTGTACCGCGCAACAGTTACTCGACCTCACCTTGGGTAAAGATGTACGAATCATTATTACCGTTATTGGTGGCCAAGGGCATATCATAGGGCGCGGTAATCAGCAATTATCAACGCAATTACTACAACGCGTCGGCAAAGAAAATATCCAAGTATTAGCAACCAAAACGAAACTAAACGCCCTTGAAGGGAGGCCCCTCATTGTTGACAGTCATAGTGATCAAGTCAATCAATTATTGAGCGGAGTTATATCAGTAACTACAGGTTATCATGACAAGGTATTATATCGCGTGGCTAATATTTGATTGGCATTGCCATAAGTTAAGCTTAACGCTTTGATATCTCTCGCATTAAGCTACTTAAATCAAGGCCGATATTGTCGGCCATTTGATTCACATCACTGTAGCTCGTTGGAAACCCTTGAGTACCAGAACGTTTCTTATTAGGCCGCTGTGCTTGTTTCTCTAAGGCCAACTGTTGCGCTTGTTCTTTGGCTTTAATGCGCAAGAGTATCTTGGTATGTATCTGTTCAATTTTTTCTAGGGGCAACGTATTTAATAAGGTAAAAAATTCATTTTCAGTCATGGTTTTATCTGGAATGAGTTAATAGAATAGGCTAAAAAAATCCATTTAACTATCAAATTACAGCGTCCAATTTACAAAGACCCTTTTACTGCGAATATACGCAGATATGCAAGAGACAACACTATAAATTATTTAATATAAGATCTCAGTATAGCGGCTGCGTTCAGTTATTTTACGTTAAAAGCAGGCTAAATAAACGCATTTATAGGTTTATAACAGCGCTTTTTTGTTCGTATTTACTTTAGTTAACTATCGCTCGATACGTTATGCAGATGTCTCAATATAAATATAGTATTTTAAAACACTTTAGCAACTACAGATGTTGAATTAGTCGATTTACTTGATAGATTTAGTTCCCAGAAATTCTATTGTGCCTGTTCAGTTGATATACCACAACCTTTTAAAACGACTTTTATTAAGGCTTCGGTTGCTTCGTCATAATCTTGATCTGTCAATTTATCGGTATTCATGTGTAGCTTAACCTGCCAGTCAAAATCCGCATAGGTTTGGGTTGATGACCACAGTGTGAAGAGTAAATGCAATGGGTTTATATCATCCATCAGGCCTTGGTCAATCCACTGCTGTAATCTGGTTTTAGCACTGATGGTCTGCTGAATGAGTTGATTGATAATATCTTGTGGTAAATGGGGGGCTCCATGTAATATCTCATTGGCGAATACTTTGGATGCAAAAGGGTGATTTTTTGAAATCTCAATTTTAATCCTAATATAATCAGTTAGGGCTTCACCGGGGTTGTCGTAGCGATCAAAAGGTCGGGAGGCTAACAGGAGAGGTTGAATAAAGCTCTCTAGGACGCAGCGATAGAGCACTTCCTTACTGGTGAAATAATAATATATATTAGGTTTAGGTAAATTAACCTTCGTCGCTATATCTGAGATTTTGCTGCCTGCGTATCCTTTATTGGCGAATTCTTCACAGGCGGCACTCAAAATTATTTTTCGTTTTTTATCACTATTTCGACTCATAGATACTCTTTTTGTAAAACACTTTGCCACATTTATCGATTATATTAATAAATCGTTTCATCTATAGATATACTTTACAAACTTTCCGCCGTTTTAAGATAGACACATTGACCCGCGCTATAAGTGGCGCTAATCGTTCTGTCATCTCCTAAAATCATCAATACAAAGAGCTGTTCTTCGATATCTTTAACCGACTGCATTCTATAATTCATCAGCGGTGTGGCCGCGGGGTCAAGTAATACAAAGTCAGCTTCAGACCCCGGGATTAAATTACCAATTTTATCGGTCAATTTAAGGGCTTCAGCGCCAGCTTGTGTGGCTAGGTAAAAAGCTTTGATAGGGTTGATTCTATCACCGGCTAATTGTGTCACTTTGTAAGCTTCTTGCATGGTTTGCAGCATAGAGAAGCTGGTGCCACCACCGATGTCTGTTCCTAGGGCTACTTGAACGTCATGTTGTTGCATTTTGGACAAATTAAACAAACCACTACCGAGGAAAGTATTGGACGTCGGGCAAAAAGCGATAGCAGATTCTGCTTGGCAAAGTGCTTTGCACTCCCGGTCTGTCAGGTGGATGCCGTGAGCAAAAACGGAACGGTCTGTGACGAGTTGGTGTTTTTCATAAACGGCTAAATAATCCTCACAATCAGGAAAAAGCGCTGCCACCCATTCAATTTCTTTTTTGTTCTCTGATAAGTGAGTGTGCAAATAAATATCTGGAAACTCCTGTAGTAACTGCCCAGCTTTTGCCAATTGTTCGGCTGTACTTGTCGGTGCAAATCTTGGCGTTACGGCATAGTGAAGCCGATTCTTATGATGCCAGCGTTGGATAAGTTCGCGGCTGTCATCATAACTACTTTGTGCGGTATCTGTTAGATTGTCAGGCGCATGACGATCCATCATGACTTTACCCGCAATCATCCTTAATTGGCGCTTGTCGGCGGCACTAAAAAAAGCATCGACAGAGGCTTTGTGTACAGTGCCAAAGACTAAAGCAGTGGTGGTACCATTTTTTAACAATTCATCGAGAAAAAATTCCGCCGTGCTGTTGCAATGCGCGGGATCACTAAAAGCGGCTTCTGCAGGGAAGGTATAATCCTCTAGCCAATCTAATAATTGTTCACCATATGAGGCGACAACCGCTGTTTGCGGATAATGGATGTGCGTATCAATGAAGCCAGGAACAAGTAAATGATTTGGCGTGTGTTGTATTTCGATACCATCTTCTAGTAAACGCAATACAGCCTCAGCAGTATCGAGCACCTCAATAAGGCCATCAGTAACTACCATAATACCATCGCTGAAGTACTGATAGGCTTGCTCTGGACCTACAATATCAGGATCTGCAAGTGTGTGAAAAATGGCAGCTCGGTAGGCAATACTTGAATTATTCATTGGTCGATCTCTTGTCATGTAATGTTAGATTATAAATATTTGCAGGGGAATTAATCTCGGCGCATTGCTGATATTGCTGGATGAATTCTGCGGCCACAGAAACCGCGATTTCCATTGGTAGTTTGCCTCTAATGGGTTGAATACCCATAGGGCAGTTTAGCTTGCTAATACTCTCTTCACTAAAGCCTCTATGCTGTAATCGATGTATAAATTTCATTTGCTTCGTTTTTGAGCCGACCATGCCTAAAAAACTAAAGTTATCTGCTTTTAAGAATGCTTCACATAGCTGCATATCTAACTGGTGATTATGTGTCATGATAAGAATGTGACTTTGTGGGGGTGTTTGTTCTATTAAATGATCAATATCGTCGGAACAAATAACATTGATATTGGGGTCTAGCTGGGTGGGGAATTCTGAAAATCGCTGATCTAGCCAATGAATATGACAAGGTAACTGTGTCAATATAGGGATGAGCGCTTTAGCGATATGGCCCGCACCAAAAATGGCAATGTTTTGGGTCGGGGGATGCATAGGCTCAAACAAAAGTTCAACATGTCCGCCGCAGCACTGGCCTAAACTGGCGCCGAGTGAATAAGATTTTATTTGCGCATCGGTTTCATCGAACTCGAGCATTTGCTGCGCATGGGCAATTGCTTTATGTTCTAGGTGACCGCCCCCGATACTGTAGTAGCTTTTTGTAGCCGTAATGATCATTTTACTCCCTGCTGCACGAGGGGTAGAACCTTTACTTGAAAAAATGGTGATCAGCACGGAAGCTTCGCCGCGTTGTGCCAATTGTTCTAGTGTCGCTGTCCAGCGGGTATTCACCTATAGTTCTCCTTTGCTATTAAGCCTGTGTCGCTGCTGTACGTCCTCTACGCCCCATAAAATTGCCTCAGGGGTCGCAGGGGAATGTATGGCTGGCTGTATCTGGTAATTGGCAAGGCTAGAAACCGCGTCTTTTAATGCACACCACACTGATATGCCCAACATGAAAGGAGGTTCACCAACCGCTTTGGAGTGAAATACTGTGCCTTCAGGGTTCTTGCGGTTCTCTACCAGCTTTACATTAAAGCTATTTGGGATGTCGGTGATGGCAGGGATTTTATAGCTGGCAGGGTTTGTCGTAGTTAAGCGCCCTTTGTCATCCCACTTTAGCTCTTCTGTTGTCATCCAGCCCATGCCTTGAATAAATCCGCCTTCTACTTGGCCAATATCTATACGCGGGTTCAATGAGTCACCGACATCGTGCAAGATATCACAACGAAGGACTTTATTTTCTCCGGTTAATGTATCGATAATCACTTCTGAGCAGGCTAAGCCGAAGGCGTAATAATAAAAAGGAGTGCCCGATGCTTGCTCGCGGTCGTAGAATATTTTGGGTGTTTTATAGAACCCCGTACTGGAAAGGGAAACTTGGGCGAAATAGGCCTGCTGCACTAATTCGACGAAGCTGATCACTTTGTCGTCATCTAGTTTTATATGATTATTAATGAAGCGGATATTCTCTACGCAGACGTTGTAGTGGGAGGCCGCAAAATCGATCAGTCGTTGTTTAATGATTCGTGCGGCGTTTTGGGCGGCTTTTCCATTTAAATCGGAACCAGATGACGCTGCTGTTGGTGAGGTATTAGGGACTTTGTCCGTATTGGTTGCTGTTATTTGAATTTGCTGCCAATCGACTTGGAATTCTTGGGCGACGATTTGCGCTACCTTAGTGTTTAAACCTTGTCCCATTTCAGTACCACCGTGGTTTAAATGGATACTACCATCAGTGTAAATATGAATTAACGCCCCTGCTTGGTTTAAAAATGTTGCCGTGAATGATATACCAAATTTAACGGGGGTGAGGGCTAGGCCTTTGCGTAAAAAAGGGGATGATTGATTAAACCGAGCAATCTCTTGGCGCCTTTGGTCGTAATGGCTGCTTTGTTTGAGTTCCGCTGTCATTTCATGGAGTAGATTACCTGCTACTTTTTGTCCGTAATGAGTGATGTTTCGCTCGTTCAATCCATAGTAATTATTTTGCCGAACGGCTAGTGGGTCTAGTGTGAGTGATCTGGCAATGTGATCCATAATATTCTCAATAGCGACCATGCCTTGTGGTCCGCCAAACCCACGATATGCAGTATTTGATGCCCGATGTGTTTTACAGCGATACCCTGTGACTAATGCGTCTCCCAAGTAATAGGCGTTGTCGGCATGGAACATAGCTCGATCGACAATAGAGCCGGAGAGGTCAGGAGAAAAGCCACAATCGGCTAATAAATCAATTTTAACACCTTGCAATCGCCCTTGATCGTTAAAGCCCACATCATATTGCACGATAAATGGGTGGCGCTTGCCGGTGATTTTCATATCCAACTCGCGGGGAAGGCGCATTTTACAAGGCTTCCCTGTGAGATGAGAGGCTAATGCGGCAAGGCAGGCCGGTTGTGCTGCTTGCGTTTCTTTGCCACCAAAACCACCGCCCATTCTTCTCATATCGACGACAACTTTATTCAGACTGACATCGATAACTTGAGCTACCAGCTTTTGTACTTCACTGGGATGTTGAGTAGAAGCAAATACTAGCATGCCCCCGTCCTCAGTGGGCACAGTACTACAAATCTGAGTCTCTAAATAGAAGTGCTCTTGGCCGCCAATACTGAGCTCTCCCTGACATCTGTGCTGTGCCTGCTCAAGCGCTTTGTCTGCATTTCCAATCCGGTGCTGGTGTGGATCCAACACATAGTGTTTTTGCGCGTGGGCCTGTTTGATATCGAGTACTGCTGTTAAAGGCGTTATATCTATCACCGCAAGGGCGGCGGCTTGTCGAGCGATTTCCATTGTTGTGGCTGCAACCACTAGAATGACTTGGCCCACATATTCAACGTGTTTATCAGCTAACAGGGGGTCGCCGGGTAATACTGCGCCAATATCAGCATTGCCGGGAATATCTTTGGCCAGGATTACTTTGTCTACCCCTTCAATAAAACACGCTGAAATATCTACGCTATTAAGCGTACCGTGAGCGACATCACTGAGCCTAGGATAGAGATGTAATTGATTGCGAAATACGGTTTTATCGTCGATATATATGGCTTCTCCACTGACATGTCGAGTGGCGCTTTCATGGGGCAGCTTTTTACCGACGCCAGTACTTATTTCAGATTTGGTTTTTTCTAACATCTCATCGTGGTCGAGGATACTTTTTTTTAGATTAGACATACTCAAAGATCCTCGTAGCATTGATGTTAACTGAGGCTGTGTCGGGTGCTTGACTAATAGTTTGATTAAGAGCGTGGCTCTGAATTACAGTATCGTCTTGTGCCGTAAATTTTGCTGCGTCTAATGTTGTCTCAATATAAAATTTTCGCAGTAAATTTTGGGCAATACGCAAACGGTATTCCCGACTGGCCCTAAAGTCTGACAAAGGCTGAAAGTCTTTACTCAGTGCTTGTTGCGCTGCCGTTACAACCTGTTCAGACCATGTTTTCCCGAGCAGTGCTTGTTCAGTAGCCGTTGCCCGCTTGGCGATGGCTGCCATGCCTCCAAAGGCGAGGCGAATGGCGGTTATCTGCCGCCTTTCGTTTAGCTGTATAAAAAAGGCACCACAGACTGCTGAAATATCATCATCTAAGCGTTTAGAAATTTTGTAAATTTTGAAATGAAAGGGCGCTTTATATCTTGGCACGATAATCTTTTCAATAAATTCACTGGGCTGGAGTTGGGTTTTGCGGTAATCGACAAAATAATCTTCCAAAGGTATTTGTCGAAAGTCCTTACCTCTACGCAGTTGTAGACTGGCCTGAAGAGCAATGAGAGGAGGGGGGCAATCACCAATAGGAGAAGCATTACCTATGTTACCACCAATCGTTCCGTGATTACGGATTTGCAGAGAAGCAAAGCGCTCCAGTAATAAAGTAAAATCAGGATAGTCTGTGGAAAAAATATCAAGGCACTTTTGTAATGATACGGCCGCCCCTAGAGTAATATTGTTATCATCCATTGAATGTTGTTGTAGTTCCGGTAGGTATTTGACTGACACTAATTGTTGGTATTTTTGCTGATGCTGGGTGATGGTAATTGCCAAGTCGGTGCCCCCGGCAATAATTTTTGCCTTGGGGTTCGCCAACAGTACGTCACTCAAGTTTTCCAATGTGGTTGGGTGGTGACATGTCGATTGGCCGTGACGTAAGGCTACCTTATCTTTAGCGACCTTCTTTTTAGCAACATTATCCTTCTCAAGATTATCCTTCTCAAGATTATCCGTAGCCATTTCTTGCGAAGTCAGGTTTTCCGATCTAGGCTTATCGAGAACATTGGCGTGTTGTTCTTGAATACTTTTCAGCCGGTGAATAGACTGAGTGCGCAATTGATAGAATTGGTCATTATCGGTTTCATCAAGGCATTGTTGGGCGGCACTATCGATGGCGCGATATCCGGTGCAACGACACAAGTTACCTGCAAGAGCTTGCTGCACTTTTTGTCGATCATATGCGGGATGCGTTTTATGTAAAGCAAATAGTGACATGACAAAACCGGGAGTGCAAAAACCGCACTGGGAACCGTCGTGATCGACCATGGCCTGTTGGCATTTATGTAGTTTCTGCTCTGACTTAAGATCTTCAATAATGATTAATTGCTTGTTATCAAGGGCGCTAAGCAATGTAATGCAGGCATTTGCACTGAGGTAGCTTAAATTAAACTGTTCGTCTAGCTGTGCAATAACGACAGTACAAGCACCACAGTCACCTGAAGCGCATCCTTCTTTTGTTCCACTTAGTTGGCGATGTTCTCTCAAGTATTCTAAAACAGTGGTATTGGGATCTATATCTTGTAGAGAAACCTTTTCATTATTTAGCAGAAATTCAATCACTTCTAGGCTCCATTATTTTTATGATAAGAGCAGATATTGATAGCTATATTTATTGCTATCAAGGGAAATACTGTGGCTTGCTGATCGACTGGGCACGAAATAAAACCAGCATGTATAGGAATTAGACTAAAAGTTGACTTTTGGGTCAAGTATTAGCGTGTCAATCTTTCATAATAGTTCAATTATTATCTATTCCAAGCTGGAATAGCTCTGTGAAATTTATTTCATTATCTATCTCAATAGGTTCTGTACATACTATTAATCATGACAAGAAATATGAGATAGGAATTTAAATGGATATCTGGGTTGTCTTTACGTTGCTTGCTGCATTTATGCAGTCAATTCGAACAGCGGGACAAAAAAAAATTGCGCGATACTTAAGCCCCATGGCAGCGACTTTAGTACGTTACTTATTCGGCTTGCCCTTTGTGATGGTCTATCTGTTGTATTTAAATCAAGGCAAAGTGGTTAATGTCATGCAAAGCAGCGCCGCAAACAGTAAATTTTTATTGTATGCCAGTGCTGCAGCTGTTGCTCAAATTATGGCAACCGTATGGTTAGTTAAAATATTAAACTTTCGAAATTTTGCCGTCGGTACTTGTTTTGCAAAAACGGAAGCAATCCAGACCGCTGTTTTAGGTGTAGTACTCTTTAACAGTCATTTACCTTGGCTAGGGTGGTTAGCCATCGTCATAGGGGTGATAGGCATTGTTGCGGTTAGTTTTCCTAAGTCGGGTGAGGAGATTGAAAAGAAAACTATGAGCTACGGCCTTTTATCAGGCATCGCTTTTGCCTTCGCTTCACTGTGGATACGTGAGGCGAGTTTAAGTTTAGAGCATTCCTTTAAGTTAAACGCCGCTATTACATTAGGCTACATGGTGACACTACAAACCATTTTGTGTCTGGGCTATATTGCGATAAGGGAGCGAGCACAATTGATTAAAATATGTGCTCAATTACCTTTAGCTATTTTTGTTGGAGTGACCAGTGCAGCAGGTTCTATTGGTTGGTTTACTGCTATGACCTACCAAAATGCGGCGCTGGTTAAATCTCTAGGACAGATTGAATTTATTTTCACTTTATTGCTCACGTATTTCTTTTTTCAGGAGAAAATAAGTAGAAAAGAGCTGTGGGGAATGGTTTTGATTATAGGCAGTGTTCTCTTATTACTGAGTAATAAGTTTTAAGGCTATTTAAGCGATAGAGTCAAGCAGAGACCCGCAGGAAATAGAACGGCAGTAAGGCAGTAGATGCTGACGTTACTTGTTATAACATCGCCGGAAAAGGTGCATCGTAAAACCAGTAAAGTAGCATAATCATAGTGGGCATAATCAGTATCGATAGTAGTGTTTGTAATGAAACAATGGTTGCGATTAAAGGGGCGTCTCCGCCCATTTGTAAAGCTAATGGATAACCAGCGGGTGATGTGGGCGCGATAGAAAACAACATAGCAATGACGAGTATGTCGAAAGAGAGGTTTAAGCTTATGGCCGTCAGTAGTACGCATACAGGGAAAATAAATAATTTACCGAAACATGAGAGAAGGCAGGGAAACCATTGCTGGCTCAGCCCACTAAACTGAAGGCCTGCACCAATCGATAGCAAAATCATGGTAAGTGCTGAGCTACCTATTTTATCGGTCAGAGTAAAAATAACAGGATCGTGATTAAAGCTTAAGTAATTAGCCAGTAGACCTAGAAAAATTGCAATAATAATGGGATTTTGTATGAGCTGAGGGAAAAGGTTGAGCGGCACTTTCCTGTCTTTGTTTAACAGTAACGTTAACATGGTTACTGCGACAATGTTGGATATAGGAACCAGTATTGCAGTTGCAAGCGCACCGATACTACTGCCGAACCCCGCAAAAACTTGACTGGCAATCGCCAGAGGAATAAAAGTGTTATGTCGCCCCGCACCTTGTAAAACTGATGTTAATTGATAATTAGATATTTTGAAGCCCCAGCCAGCGACAAAGACCAGAGTGATAGTGGTGAAAAAGCCAATTAATAGAGTGCTTGTGTAGGCGAATAACGGTAAATCATTAAAATCAATGGTTGAAGTTTTGCTAAACAAAAAACAAGGGAATAAGCACCAATAAGTCAGTTGATTAAGTCCTTGCCAGAACTTAGCCTCTATCAGCCAATAATTTTTCAGGATATAGCCTAACAAAATCAGGAAAAAAATAGGAATAACTAGATAGAAAACAGAAAGGACCATGTTTGTGTCTCAGAAAATTGCTTGTGTTTTGTAATGAGGCTGTCTATGTGTTTGTTTTTGTCTTAGAAACTTTTTAAATTAAAAGCTTACGCCCGTTTTATTAAGTAATTTGCATAGATCATACACCTTATGCAACTCAATAGAAGGTGAAATAATGACCAGTATGGTTAAAGCTGTTTCCTAAAAGGCTGGTATAAAGTGTCAAGTGCTTGCAGTACGGAGCACTGACATCATAAACATAAATAACGCGATACTGAAGCCGATAATCTTATGGGGAGTAAGTATTCTTCCTTCTGTTAACCCGCAATCATTTATCTGAAGTCTCTTACTGTAATACCTTGTATGTCAAAACGCCTTATTTTTAAATCGTTATTTAGCTGCCCAATATGTAATTAGCCAATACGTGGAAAATACTTATAGCTGTGATGATAATTCACTGAGTGCTTCACAGCGCTGAGATAAAAAAATTACGCAGGGCAGTGACCGCTGGACTCAGCTGTGTTCGGTCGGCACAAATCATATTCAAGGGCGTGTTCTCTCCTTGCCAACTTGCACAAAGGCGCATTAAGTTGTGATTTTTCAAATCGTCAATAATATCTAAATGAGACTTATAGGCAATCCCCTGACCAGAAAGCGCCCAGCGTCTTACAATTTCTCCGTCGTCGGATACTCTATTACCGTTAACTTTGACAGTGAGAGTTTTGGGTTCCCCGTTCTTAGATGATTGAGTAAAAGTCCATTTATCATAAATATAATCACCAACAAAAAAACGAAGGCAATTATGATGATCTACATCGGCAGGAGTCTCTAATAGGGGGTGGGTATTGATATATTCAGGAGCAGCGCAGAGTACTCGATAGTTATCTTTAAAGATAGGTAATGCAATAAAGTGACCATCTTTGGGTACCCCGTACCTTAAAGAATAGATTCCCACATTAACCGACACACTTGGCAATAGACTTGAGAGCCAGCTGGCCGTAGGCTAAAAGCTCTCAC
>JAYJMI010091099.1:0-11176 GCA_036873855.1 Sarsia tubulosa
TTTAGATTTTTGTATGTATTATTCTTGTTATGTGGTCATGGATCTTGTTTGGTCCAAGTACCGAAATAAATAAATAATAATAAAAAATTATTTGTAAGTCTTCCAGACACCAACTGACAATCAATTTGTAACTATTTTCCCAGACACAAGCTTAGTTTTTTAAGATTATTTTACAGACGGCAGTTTTTAAGTAGTCTTGCCAGTTAAAGCAAATGATTCTCAAGTTTTTATTTCATTATTTCAGAAATATTTACAGGGATGAAAGGAGAAAATATTTATCTCTATCTTCATATACGCACCTTTATTTCTATAGAAGCTACTTATTTAGCTACTTATTTCCAATTAAGCAAACAAAAATCAAATCAAAGTATTTTCATTAAGCTAAGAATTTGATGTAGAATCTTATTTTTATTATTTGCTTGTTACTAGTAGTTTACAACTACTTTGAAGTTAAGCAATATGCCAAAGATAGAAAATCTTGCTCCAATATTTATATCAATCTTGTTGCTGTCATAAACCATGTAGACAGTTTAAATAATAAATGAGGCAGAGTTGACCACTAAGGTGGTTGTAAACCTGGTATATTAACCGCTGCAGAAGGAAGTAACATTGCTTGTCATTAAATCTAGGGGTGATATAAACTCGTTCCTACATCTTTTGGGGAAACGAACCCATATATCAAGGCATCGATTTAGTATGATATATTCTTGTCAGTTGTGGTATCAATTTTAACGGTCGGTTTAGGCACCGGTTTAGACTTGGTACTACCAGTCTAATCTTTATCCTGGTTTTAATCTTCAAGCGTATACAGGGTTTAGAGAGGCCGCAATTGTGATGAAGGCCATTGCACTGATGAATACATGGTTTAGAGGGGCCACAATTATGATGAAGGCCACTGCACTGATGATTGGGAAGAAGGTTTTGTCTAAGTGACGGCTACTTGTAATTTCAGTTAAACAATTATCATCAGCATTTAATTCATGTTAGTGCAAGTGAGATCACTCGCAGCAAGCGACCACGGGGTTCGGTGTTATTCCGTTCTACTCAGAAACAACTTTCTAAATTGGTGTTCTCCTTAAATGCAGCTATTACGGAGGTTGTACGGAATATCGTATACTCGAATCCTTCTCGATGCACCAAATTTCGAGTATCACTTTATTACGCTAAAATTTCGAATTGAAAGGTACAAGTGAGGCTTCACACAATTTGTGGTTTAACATATTTACGAATATATGCTCTAATATAAAACATGCTGAGAAATCGAGTTTCAATGAAATATTGCCCTTGGTTTTTCAAGATCAAGTGAAACCATTTTTGTAAAATCTATATTAAAATTTATAAATTTTTTAAGACCATTTTGAAGCCAATAAAACTGGTATTTTTTTATTATTTGATTCAGCAGATGGAGAGTAATATAATTACAAACTTTTCTTTTGTTAAGGAAAGTACAAACATCTCAAAAACTTTACATAAAATTTTGCTCAAAGTTTTACAGTACACTAATGAAGGGAGTAATATTTCACGTTCTAGTATGGGATAAAGTTATTCAGCCAAAAAAGAGATAAGAACTGGCTGTTTTACTTGTTGTTACAAAAGTAACACATTTCATACTAAACATACACAACTTCGTTGGATCTTGCTTGGAGAGGGTTCCCCTTTGTTGATATGCATAAAAATATTTTTCCAATTTTTTATGAAACGATGGAGGGTGAACAAAACTTTCACAATTTAACGTGACAGTTCAAATTCAAAACAAATTGAAAATTAATATATATAAAGTGAAAAGTAGTTTTTTTCATATGACTATGTGATAATTTACATCTAGTTTTTTTATACTTTCCTTTCAAATAAATTAATTAAAATGTTCTCATAACTTTAAAAATAATAAACATTTTCCAAACAACATTTACAAGTTTATTTACAATTTTTTTATTTCCCGAATATCTTTTTGGGTAAACAAATATATTTTATATATATTACGAATAAACACAACAACACTCAACATAAATAATAGAGAAAGGATAAACCAAGAAAATTACATTCAAAAAATGTACAAATGACGTTACTAGTCCTTTTTAAATTTTACGAATTTTTTTTTTTTATTTAATATTTTTACTTTTTAGTTTTTGCTACATTAAAATGAAGTAGAAACTTAATAGGAGTTTGGTGACAAGGTTTACAAGGGGAAATTACTTAATTTAGGTTTTATTGCCAATTATCCTTCAAAAATAGAACAAGATAATAAACATCCTTCAATAGGAGGGTCAAGGTCAACTTTAAAATAATATGTAACACAATATGCTCAACAAATAATACAAAGAAAGCGACATAATATGACGGACAAAATATGACGGACAAAATATGTAAAAGTAAATAAAGAAAGAAACAGAGAGAGAGAGAGAAATTGATCAAATGTTTTAAAAAAAAATGATTTACTGGAACACCCTATAATTATTTTACTGGTACAGCAAACAATTCAATAGCAGCAGAAGAGTTTCAATAAAAAACTATAAAAGCTTATAGACCATGTTAAGTCCACGTAAACAACATAAAACTTTGATTTCAGAAAAACTAAAAACTTAAGAAACTAAAATAAGCTTTTACAATAAAATATACTAAAACAATTTATAGGCTGACAAGATTTATATAGAATCATTGCAGTTTAATTGTAAGTTCTCTTTTGCAGTAACAACAGAAAATTAGAAAATCTCTATAACTTTATTGAATGGTGTTAAACAGCCTGCTGAAAATAAAATCCTATATAATTTGCTGGCAATAATTTTTATTTCAAAAATACATTTTATACTTGATTCTCTGAAAATATTTGAAAATCTATTTTTTAAAAAATGTTTAATTAACAACAAATCTAGAGATTTAATTCAAAAGCAAAGCTTCTAGCTGTAGATTGAAGCTAAATGAAGAGATTTATCCTAAAACGAAAGAGTAAGAAGCAGATGTGCTTAGTACTGAAAACATATATATGCAATACAATAAATGTATGCATATAAAATAAACGATGTCTTGATAAAATAAATGAAATCTCTTTAAAACGTTTGCTATAAAATAATTCTGTTGTTATATTGAACGCCTTTCCTTGCATTTTTTGAGTTAGTTGTGTTATTTGTTTTTTAATCGCCATATTTTTTTCATATGCATGTACATTATAAATTTACAGTAACATCATGAGTTTGTTCGAGTTGCTTTTTTTTACGGTAACCTCGTAAAAGGAGTCCATGTAATATAGGTTGTGAGCTTCTATCAGCGGACGTTTTTAAAGTTAACTCAAATTCCTCGCCATTTTCTCGTCCATCTTTAATGGTTCCCCAGAGACATATTCTATCATCAAACACACTAATTCTAGCTGTGAATTGATTGATTTCCTTTGATCGATTTTTATGAATAATTTTACATTTTCTTGTTTTACCTGGTATTTTTTTCATCAGCGTAATATCCCAAGAGGTAACAGAACAGCAAGGTTGTCCATCACTGGGGTATAGATTAATTTTAAATTTATTTTGATTTAAGTTGAATTTTTCAGTTTGTATAAATTCGTTTTCCATATTGGAGAGATCAAACTCGTCCCAGGAACACGTTGATAGTCTTTTGAATTGATACAGCGAGTCTTTGACTACATTACAACTCCTCCTTCGTACATCTTTGACATTGATTTCTGTTAAATGCTTTCGCAGTGATACTTTTTTTATAATGTTTTCCATGGTTTCCTTTATATCTTTAAATTTCTAATTTCTTGTTTTCATATACTCTAAAAATATGATCAAAAACGTATAATATAATCTTTGTTGACTTGTCTACTCAGCTAAAGTTCTTCAAGGTTCCAACTTGCTTTATAAATTCATATAAACTAATGTTGAATAATAACACTGTTCACATTGAGATGTTAACTATGAATGACGCCAATAGTTTACAGTTAAATGATAATATTTTGAAATGATACCAAAATACTAAACTTGTTTTATTATAAAGAAAATCTTAATTTAATTTCTTCCTTCCTGATTTTGATTTTAAACTTTTATAAATTTATAAATTACTGACGAAAGTATTTTTAATGTATTGGATGTACGACACCAACTTTCAAAATACAAATATGATTCGGGCTTGCCTAATCTTAAATTTTATTATATTGTCATAAAAATATGTAAAGAATGTCAAATATTTATTGTTAGAATCAACCAATCATATTACAGATAGACGGGAATTATAAAATTGTTAAATGAGACGGGGGTTTTTAAAAGCAGTTTTTAAAAAAATAAAATGAAACAATGAGCCATGATTGTATTTCTGGCAATGGTGCAATGTTGTACATATAAACAAACTAAGTGGAATTCATATAAACATATAAGCAAATAAGGGGAATTCCATATCAGAATAAACGTAGAAAAATCCGTGAAAACTTTATTGCTGATTAATTGAAATATATATTATTTATTTACCCCCTGGAATATTTACTGAATTATTGACTCATTGATTCTTTATCTGTCAATTTCGGGAATTTTCAAACAAAACTAAATTTCCGTGTCATTTGATAATAAATGAAACTTTTGCATGTATTTTTAATAGCGTGAGAAACCCGTTGTATGAGTAGTTCTACCGATCAACATTTTTATCATATTTTCAATCTTTTATCTAAAGGTTGACACTGTAACTATTACGAAATCATTAGTTATAATCAAAAAATCTTGTGATTCATAAGGTCGCATGTTAAAACTCTCTTCCTGTTAGCCAAATAGAATTGCAAAACTGACAAAACTATTCTTGAAATGCTTATTATTAAAACTTAATCAATGGGCAACAGAAAGAGTGGACGGATACTCTTTTTTACTTCACAGGCTTTCTCTCTTAAAATAAATTCTGTCTTTTGTTGTTTTATAATGTTGTCTTTAACATCAAAAGCTTGATAATTTGATATTAATCGATAGAGTAAATATTAGTTCTCAGTATCGCCAAAGAAACCTCGAGTACATTATCACACACAGATTTATGGGACTCGTGCTTAATATGTGCATAGTAAGGACTTAAATGTTTAGATATCGTATATATCATCTTTTCCTCATTACTAAAACACTTCAAAAAGACAAATATTATATTTCATTCATTTAGATTATTCAACACACAAGATTCAAGTAAATTTCAAGTAATGTTAACTTTATAATAACAAGGAACCCTTGATTAAATATTCAATTCATCTAATATTCAAACAATTTATGAGAGGCATGCCTCATGGTATGAGTCACATTGTTTGAATTAAACATCCATCAATAGGTTTCGAATAGTGTAGACGATTAAAAAACTACTATTTATATTATCTTAATGATGCAATTAAAAGCAATTAACTCTTGGTATTTTACTCATATGATGCAAATGAATCATTCTGTAGACGTTTAGAGATAAAAGTCATTATATCTGCCTACATAAGATCTATTAAAGGGACTTACTCAGGTGTTTTGGCCAAAATAATTAATTCCAACTGAAACTTCGCAAAATGAAAGATGACAATGTCAGTAACATTCTGTGAAAATTTTAACCAATTTCTATGTGTAGTTTTTGATATATTTATGTTTTGAAATCGGTAAACAAAAGAAATCAAGAAGCAAGTGAGCTTTTTTGCAAAGTCTTTCACTTTTGATCGTATGAATCTCATGAGCAAAAAAATACCAGATTGACTGGTCCCACACTGCTCTTTGCAATACATTAAATTCAATATAGGTTTTGAAAATATAGTTTCACCTGATTAAGCCCCTTTAACGTTGTTGTCATGACGTTGATTGGGATTAAAAACATTGACTAAAGAAACCAATTGTGACACCGTTAAATCTGGATTAAAATGTTGAAGCAACAAAAAAAATAAATTCCTCTAAAGTAGTCTTCAATGAAGAGTCTGTTTTAGTTTTCATTTTTAACAGTATTGTTAGCCTCCTTTTCATAACTTAAGCTTTGTATATTTAAACTAAGTTAAGATAACCCAATCACTGTAGTTATGACAAAGATATATTTGAACTTGTTTCATAAAAAGTTTAGCGGATCAAAACTTTGATAAGAGCAATAAACGAACAAAAAGTATAACAACATAGTAACACCTTAGATCAAAATATTCCAGACATTCAAAGGCTTAATCCATTCCCAGCCTGAAACTTTGTTTCATCCTGTCTTCCCACAACTAATAAGTAACACACCTTTTTAAGATTAGCGTTCAGACATCTTTATAAGTTTAACTTGATGGGAAAAAATGTTCATCATAAGTTTTTGAAATAGCAAAAAAACATTTAAAATGGTTCACACCAATCAATGAGCAGATCTTAATCTAGAAGTTTCTAAAAGTTTCTAGAAGTTTTAATAGAATGCTGATTCAGTTTTTAAAGGACGAGAGACGTATATGCTGTATGCTTAAAACGTTTTTCAAGTATGGTTTTCAACATAAAAAAATGTAGCAACAAATGCCGCGGCCGTTCGCATATACTTGTTCATATACTTGTTCTTGTACTTGTTCATACATATTGAACAGAAAGGTTGGACGAAGATTCTTATTAAGTATGAAGTTGGTAAAATCTTTGTAATAAGATCAAAAGTTTTAGGAACTGAGTTCTAAGTTTAAAGTTGTGTAAGGGAAAATACTTTTGTTTCTTCGAAAACAAACTTTGATGTTATACAGGAAATACTTTTGAAGTAGCTAGAGTCAAAATCAACATTTAGTTTAGACCACAATATATTTATTTACAAACATTTCTTGAAATGATTGTGATATTAAATTTAAGAATGATTCAAGAAATGATGACTAGACTAAATACCATTTCGTTGTTTTTATATTAAGCGATTCGTCATAGCAACGGACCATATGTTGTTATTAGCGTGAAATATTTTTAATTAAGGCAGATAAGTAAATATGTAAATATTTGTAAAAGTTTGATAATATTTACTAAAGATGTCTACAAGTTTTAAATGATTCTTCACTAATCTACAATATGTTTCATCAACCCTTTCTTTGGGAATATTACGACTTTTTAGGTTCAATAAATCGAAGAAACAGATGCTAAATGATTTATTTTTTCAAAGCAAAAATCATTAAAACATTTAGCCTACGAATATTGACCACGCTAAAGCTTGGTCTATGCACATTCGCAAGAAAAGCTATCCGAGAAAAAGTCTGGGAACAAGCATCTTTTACCGCGAATTTTTGTTATGATAATAAGAAAGATTGTTATGATAAACCGTAAATTCTAGTCCTAATGCGCATGCGTTGCGCAAATTCTGAAACGGCTTAGAATTGATTATTGTTCGAATATTCATAGACCCTAGAAAAACACGTTTTTCGTAAAGGTCTATATCGTAGGCTATAAAATATTTGAAAATGTGTTTAGCAAATGACACTTAATGAAATAATTAAAGGATATTTTTAAAGAAGAAGCTGATACTATATATCTCCTTGTCATGCATTATATATCATGACATATAACAACACAACATCCTATATAAGATAGAAAATGGGAATTTGTTATTTTACCTATATCAAATATCAATCAAATCATTTTGATGGGTATCGAATTATTTTATACCATATAAGGTCATTACCACACATCAATATATTGCTAAAGTATCAAATCAAAATATTTGATTGCAAAATAATACTTTAGAAATAACAATACTTTCTTTCAGGTATTTTCTTTCAAAATGTCATTCACCTAGGAATAATATAGGAAATTATATCACCCCGTTTTAATATTGATATTTTGTAAATGTATGAAAAGAACCAACATCTTAAGAAACGTATTAACTTCTTACATGAAACGTATTAACTTCTTACATGAAACGTATTAACTTCTTACATGAAACGTATCAACTTCTTACATGAAACGTATCAACTTCTTACATGAAACGTATAAACTTCTTACATGGAACGTATTAACTTCTTACATGAAACGTATCAAATTTCAATGAATGCAAAATAAGTTCCCTATGTAATAGATTATTTTTAGTAATTCTTTTAAAAATAATTTCCGTTATCAGTAGAAGATCTAATTAGTAACGACAAAAGAGGAATGAATTGGTAACAGTGTACAACAGCTTTGGTACAGCTTTTTTAATGTACAACAACTTTGCTTCAGCTTTTTTAACAAAACCAGATTTAGATTTTAGTAATTAACAAGTAAACACATTCGAGAAAAGCATGATAGTTAACTGCAAAAAAAACCGATACAACCTTTCATGAATCTTTCAATGGAAATAAATTTATTTCCATAGGAAACTAATTCAATCTTTTGTATATAAAACTATATCCGTCGAATCTAAAAACGACAAACTAATACTTAATGACTTCCCAAAAGAAATACCTATATAGATGCTTTAAATGTTATATTTTTAGGAATTGGTCATAATGAAGAGTAAGTAGATGGTTAGTCATAATTACATACACTTCCCTCATAATTGTTGCTTTCTAGACTTAACCACAACATCTAAAATACACGTTCCGGAGGATTCTAAAGACAAAAATACTTTTCCTTTACTAGAGTTTTATTTAAAAAGTTTTATTAACCAGCATTAAAAAGGTTATATATATTCTATACTTATACAATCGATATATGCCTACTGTACATCTAAACATAAGTTGCTAAATCTGATGGATACGACAATGGTTTGAAAAGCTAGTACAAATTTCCACTTTTGTAGCAGCATAAATAAATTTACTGAGTCAAAGGAAATTATTTTTATAACTGTGTTCGGTGTCCTACTCTAATTGTGTACCATCCTTTTTGATTGGAAAATGAACTAATCCTTTTAAATTGCTGGATTTGAGAAAATTGCCATAGAAAACGAATTTGATGTTATTATATTATCATCTGCAAAATTTAGTTGAACGTGTTTCGACTTTTGTCCGCTGACTGTTTATAAATATACAAAAGGTGTTTGTGACATCAGATGATGGTTTAAAGTTTTGTAGTAGTGGTTTCATATTTTTGAACAATATTATAAAACTGCTGAAACAAAATTGATGAATTTTTAAAAGAAAATGAATTAACATTTTATCAATCGTACAACAGTTGCTTTTATAATTTTTCATATATATAAGGTAATATATTTTCCCATATAAGGTAATATAATGTTCCTTATAAGGAATGATTGTAATATATGAATACCGCACATTGCAGCATATTTCAGGATGTACTTGTAGTAAATGATTGCAACATCAAAGTAATAGAGGAGATATATTCAAACAAAATGATACCACATTTTATAATACTTACTTTATAATCTCAAAAAATCATCTTGTTGAACTAAAACTTGTGTATAACTTGTTATTCGAGACTTAACAAGGTATATGCTTTACTTAACAAGACTTTTACTGACCGAAATACCATCCCAGTTGCATGAGCAAATAAAATTTATAAACTGGATTTCGCTTTGCTTTGAACAGATAAGATCATTTTTATAAGATCTTTCTAGATCTTTACTATCATTATATAAAGATTCAAACTTTCGGTATAAAAACTTGAACAAAACAAATCAGCGACGTAAATGATATAGATTATACATTTCAGATAATCCAATAACTATTATTTCTATAAGAAAGCTCTCCATTGCTAATCTAATCTTGATTGTTGTTTTGATCAGTTGTAATGTTGGAATGGTAGATTAGACAAAACAACGCTAAAGCAATTCGAATGCTTAGCATTGTTACAAATATCTCCAGGGCGTTATAAATTATTCGAGCGTTAGTTATCCTTGATTTGGCAATTTCAACTCTCACCTCGTAACTTAATTAAAAGCAATAACAATGCCCAGAATAAAAATAAAAAATAAACTATTAAGTTAACTAAAGTTTTATGAATCAAGACTAATTTTATTTTTTTCAGTTATATTTTATATAGGTAATTTCCTATTTGTTTTAATTACACTTGGAAGTAGAAAGAAACAGATTTAGTTAATCACTTCCTAGAAGAACTTCTACTTTATATTTGATCATACTTGAATACATACTTGAACACAAATGATTCAATATCAGGATTAGTCATAGTATACATTTCTATCAATTTCTATCAATTTCTATTTATTACATAAATGTCCATTACAGTTTTTAACTAAATAACTTAACTCCATTTTCATAAGATATTTGGTTATCACCTTATTCAAGCTTTGGTTTTAAGCTTTGTATACACATATTTACCGTAAGACATCCGCCATTATGGATTTTTAAAATTTAATGTTTAAAATTTTCTGAGAAAATGAATACGAAATTTGAAATCCTCGTCAAAAAACAAGCCTAACCTGAAAATTTCATTACTTCTAAACAATCAGAACAAAAGTTACAGTTTGCAATTTTGTATAGGAATTAAACGTAAAAATGCTTTTTACCCCTCTAAATAGTGTCCAGGCTCTTTTTTACCCTCCTAAATACAGTTTTATATATTCCTATAACTTATTTTGTTGTGGTCAAAAAATAATAAATTTGTGTATAAGCTTATTTTTGGAAGAGGAATTCGAATATTTTATTTACTTTTAAAAAAAGTTCAAAATGACGGATCCTTACAGCAAGCTATACTCCAGTACTAGCAGTTGTTATGCTACCTAACTTGATTTTATATTCTATTTTGCCATGTGTTTTTTAGTTATGTAAGCAGCTTTGTATATAAAATGTGTTCATTTGCAATCAAGGTCATAAAAATGATCGACTCAGACAATTGGCGAGTTAGACTTAATACTTGGTAGGACCTTAGGAATTTATAAATCAAGTGAACAAACCGTAACCACATGGAACAGGAGCCTAGTGTTCAGTCTCCACCTGGGAGTTTTCGATTTTTCAATTAAAGGCGAAAAACCTTAGAAATTAGCTATTAAAAATCCTTCTGAAAAGACGATTTTCGCTGAAATGAACAATTTGTCTAAAATAGTATGACCCTGATGGGAAACAATTAAAAAACATGTAGGAAGCATCATGCTTTAGCGTGTGACAATGTAAGATCACCTTGAGCCTGTTTTTCGAATAATATTCAATCCTTGCTAGAGCTTGTCAATTTTAAATGAAAAAACATTCTTACGCAAGTTTTCTTGATATTCAAAAAAACTCTTTAAAGGTACAGTCCCGCGCAAAATTTTATTTCTTTATCGTATAGAGCTATAAAAACTTAGTATATTCCCAAAATTTCGTTGCTATACGACAAATATATTT
>JAYJMI010091321.1:0-11174 GCA_036873855.1 Sarsia tubulosa
CAATTTTACATTTTTATATTTATTTTTGTTGATTTTAATTGTATTTTTAATGGCGGTAAAATAAACTTACTTACTTATTTAGTAGGAAAATTAGAGGTTCCAAAGCAAAATAAAACCTGTTCGTTGTGAAAGAGATTTCTCAATACTTGCTTGAAAAGTTCTATTTGAAAAATAAGACTTAAACAGTAGAAAAATTTAAGACAAAGTTTCTTTAGTAAAATTTTGTGATCAATAGTATCAAAAGCCTTTTGGAGATCAATCCGAATCATCCCTGTTACCAACCCGTTATCAAAACCTTTCAGAATCTTGTCATTCAAATATGACAATGCAAAAGCAGTTGAGTGAGAGCTTCTAAACCTGATTGGTAGTTATAAAGCAAATTATTTTCTTAAAGAAAGTTTTGTGTCTGGCCATTTACTACCTTTTCAAAAATCTTTGATATTAGTGGCAAAAGAGAAATTGGACGATAATTTTTAGGTTCTGTTTTGCTCCCATTTTTAAAGAGTGGCTTCAACTTGCAATTTTCTGGAAAGATAGAAAGTTTAATGGAGAGATTACATAACTTTGATATTGGTTTTCCTAATACGAAGCTCCATCTTTTAGAAAGATAGCCTTTATATTGTCAATACCAGCAGCTTTAGTAATATCTTAGTCTTTCATAATTTTAATGACTTCTTCTTCAGATACTGGCTTAAGAGTGAAACTTGTTTCAGGAGTTTTATCACTAAGGTTAATTAAAGATGCTATAGTATATCTATTTGGAGGATTGGGGAGTTTAAGAAGAAGATTTTTAGCCAAATCTGGAAAAAAATTCATTAAATTTCTGAATTCGAGTTTGACTCAAAACAGATATCTCCATTTTCTTTCTTTAAACATACCTTAGTTGATCCTGAAGACTTTGGGATCTTTCAAAGCTTTCCACAATTCCTTAGGTTTACCTATATAATGTAATGATGTACTTGATAGAGCAGCTAAAGTAAAAGTTGCCTACAATCATGGTCACGATATTTTAGACATGTGTCATTTTAACAAAAATTGCACTTTTAGACTACTTAAATACATAATTTCTAAGGGTTTTCGCCTTTAATTGGAAGAAAGAAAGTTCCCAGTTTTCAAGTGGTTACGGCTTTTTCACTTGATTATTAGATTCCTTAAAACACTATTTACCATGGGTCAAACAGATTAGAAAAAGGAAAACTTATATATTAGCTGTGATCTCGAGGGGGTTAAGGTTCCCCCATGGTTAAGAAGACAAAAATCAGACCGTGATTGTAGGTCGTTATCTATACTGCTAAAGTTTGGAAGTACCAAGGACCTTGAAAGTACCAATATGCTAAGAAATATTGTTTTAATGTGATTTTAGAGCAGAAAGAAATACAGCGCTTTATTTTATTCAATGAAGAGAACTATATTGCAAGGATGGCTCAAAGATAGTTTATTCAATGAAGAAAACTATATTGCAAGGGTGGCTCAAAGAAGAGAACTATATTGCAAGGGTGGCTCAACGCTATTTTATTCAATGAAGAGAACTATAGTTAAGGATGGCTCAAAGATAATAAAACTACTTATACTCTACACAATTAGCCTCATATATTTAATACTAATGTAGACTATACAATCGAGGAAATAATAAAAGAGAAAAGCCAGCAATGTCGCCAAATTTTACAATTTTAATTACAATACAATAATACAAGTTTTTGCGCCTTTAAGCGAAAAAAATAAAGTTGTCTGATTAAGACCGGACAAGTGGCTGTAAAAAGCATGGTTTAAGATTTTTCAAGACATTCCAGTATTCCCGTAGTTTAGTACTTTGCACTAAAATTGATAAAAAACACATAACAAACGTACGAGGTGCGTATGGATAAACGTTAGTGTGGATTTTTCACTGTTAATGTAGACAACAATCAAAAGGAAAAAGATTAAGACAGTAAAGAAAGTTTCATATTCCTGGTAAAGCGAGTTTTCCTATTAAGTTACTCGCCTAGTTATATTTTGAAGTAGACTTCTAAGAAATAACTGGAAGTTGGGTTTTAAATGGAACCGGATCGCTGATAAGACCGGATCTTTCTAAATTTATTTGTGCCGTGAGAATTGACTTGTGCCGTGAAAATTGACTTGTGCCGTGGGAACTTATTTGTGACAAGAGATAATATAAAAAATTATTTTATTCTGTCCATTTTAACTTTTTGTAAACTTTTGACATTTAAGTCCCTAATTTTACAATGTTTTGCCGTGATTATTTTAAGATCAGCAAGATTTTCTTGGGTCACCGTATATTCCTTCTTGCTTAATATTTCGTACGTTTCTGTCTAACTAAACTTCTAATTGCGCTAGGGAATACCGCCAAAAAGAACTTTTGTCGACACTTTTAATATGAGTAAGTAAGTAAGTTTTATTTAGCTACCATTTACAAATCCATTGAAGGTACAATCAAGGAAATAATAAATGAGGAAACCCAGCAATTTCACAAACACTTTCAAAATGTTTTCTAATATGTTATGTTTAACAATTCATTGGAAAAAGAAAACATGCGGGAAGAAAGTTTCGCGGTTCAGCCTGACCGCGAAATTGTTGTATTTCGCGGGAATAAATTTTCGCGGTGGGACGATTTTATGATATTTCGCGGGAATAAACTTCCGCGAGTTCGCACAAAAAGAAAGAATAAATGTAGCAATTTTGGTAGGAAAAAGGTTTTTTAATTAATAAGTTGCGAAGAAATTGAACAAACTTAATTTCGCGGGAATTAACTTTCGCGGATAACAAATTTTGAAAAATTTCGCGGAATAAACTTTCGCGAAAAGGGAAAAAAAACGCGCAACCGCGAAACTTTCTTCCCGCGAAACTTTCTTCCTTTAAAGTACTTGTACACTTCAATTTGACAAAACTTATTCTAGTAGAAACCATTCCTTTTGCGTTACATATGTGATAAATATTGTGGCAAACGAAAAGCCGAATGTTAAAAAATCATAAATCATAAAATCAACATTTTTCCGAGCATTTTTTCCACTAGAAACTTGACATTTCAAATGGATATAACTATTTGGTTTTTAACATTTTAATGACTGATTTTCACAAAGGCAACACATTTCAACCTATACTTTTAAAAAATGTCTGTTTTTAGTAGCGTTTACCAAAACGGAATTACGAGATGCTCTCTCCAGCTAAGCTATGATAACTCTTTGATATAAACTTATTCCATATGTGTTGAGCACGATATGTAATCTTATAAATCGCTATTGTTTTGTTTTATAAACAGGTTCTTAGTTTAGCAGTGGGTTGACCCGCTTATAAACGAGTCTGCTAAATCACGTGCCCTGCGTGCCCGCGTGCCATACGTGCCTTACGTGCCTTACGTGCCTTTCGAAACTTATACTTATTAAAGGAACTTATAACTTAAACTTATTAATTTTATTCTCTTAAATAACTGATACATATTTTCGAATATGACAACACCCCCCTAACGTTTTCAACAAAAATATTTTTAAGCTGAAATTCGAAAAATGCTCTTTCTCCACGATTCAACACGTCTCTTGCACTAAAATCTAGCCTGCCTTCGTTCGTAATATTGCTAGTTTTGATTAATGTTTCACCAGTTAGCGGTAGTAGTGCTGGTTCAATTTCAACGTCACGACATACTTCATCTAACATTTTTGCTAGATTTTTCCTATTTTCGATTATATTAGTGTAACAATATCCTTACGTAAATTGATTAAATTAGGATGTGGCAAAATGGACTAAATATTATTTTGTTATTGGTTTGTTCTAAAATGTTACCTTTAGTGGACTAAAGGATAGGATAGTAATCGCCGATTTACTGGCTGTCTATGTATATTACAAAGTTATATTGCTAAAGTAAATTCAATTTCAATTTCAAACGAAAAACAATTTGAGAAAAAATATTCAAAGAGAATATCTGATAAAAGGAACTTGAAAAAAAAAATTAAAAAAAACAATAGTCAAGTAGTGGAGAGTCGTTTTCTTGCAGGTTGGTTGAAAAATTAGAAAAAAATAAAAAATAATACTTGTGAATTTTTTTTGGCATGTATGGCACGCAAGGCACGTAAGGCACATAGGACTCGTAGGGCACGTAAGGCACGTAGGGCACGGTGGCACGTAAGGCACTCCTTATAAACTGGCCAACTATTATTTTCTGCATTTTAACACTTCGGGCATATAATTTTAATTTTATTATTTAAAAGTACTTATGCACGTAATCTCAAAATTTAGGGATTACAGGGATTATTTTAAAGATATTTTATTTTTATATATCACTGATATGAATTTTTTTCTGATAATTACGTGCATAAAGTACCTGCTTTAACATACGTAATCATATATATTTTTGTTATCAGATTTTTATTATTGTTATTATTTTATTAATTTCTCTCTTCTAACTTTCAAAGAACATTATAAGTTTATGAAGGTTTGTGTTATAATTATTGCATTTTTTTCAAATTTACAAGTTTTTAAAAGAACAAACACAATTTAATGTGTTTTTAATGCACAGAAAAGGTTACGATGCATAGATATTTCTTTCGTTTGTCTATGGTACTAATAAGTAACAAAGCAAAATAATAAGTTAAAAAGTTTGCATTATAAGAACCAAGAATGGACCATCGATGCTAGGTTCTGGAGTATTTAAGGCTCCAGTTGAGATTTCAAAACGCCAAAAGCACAGCAACTTTTGTAAAAAATGTATATCACATTCTTTCTCAATTGAAGTGATCTAAATAGAACGTTATTCAGGCGCAAATCATACGAAATACAACTACAAGAAATTATATTTTAATAAATGAATTAAAGAAAATATATTATTATTAAGTAATAAATTATAAAAACAGTTATATTAATTATAAATAAAGTAACCAGAAGTAAATACATGATTTGGTTAAGATGTTTAAAACTGGCTTCAAAAATAAGAAGTGTGGCTCAACTCTAGTTTTACCTGTTCTTATAAAAACAAAAGTGTAAGCACGTTATAAAAAGCACATACATGCTCGTTGTTAAAACATTGTAAATTTAACAATGAATTAAAGAAAGTTTTATAACTAGCTTGGTCTTTTGCTATGTTTCTTTTTTTTAAAAAATGTTTTTTTCTTTTAACACTTCTGATCACTCTTCCAGTAACATGATTGCAGCTTTTCGTTTTGATGACAGGAAGCAAACTTCATTTTGCATTCATCAAATGGTTTATCCCATGCGACTTCCCATTTACATCCGGTATTCCGATCACAGTAACCATCAATACATGTTGCTACGAAACACCTACAGTCATAGTTACCATGGATACCATGTTTCATTGATTTCGTTAAATGATGCCATTCGATAGACCAATCACAACTGTTTAAATGAATTTTATTTTGAGTAATACGTCCTGAGATAAAATATTTTTGTCCTTTTTCAAGATATTTTCCGCAACCGTTATCATTAGCGGAAGTGTAAATTTTCATTTCATAAGGTAGTCGACTAGAAGTGACTGTAGCAACCATAGCACTGATGTTTTTTTCACCTTTGAATATTTTTGTTACACGAACTTTGTAGTATGCAAACCTGGGAGGTGGGATGCCGAAGTACAATAATTGTTGAAAGTTCTCATTGATGTACGTGTAATGTCGTTTTGATAATACTTCGATCTTCATAGCTGTAACATAAAATAATGTTAGATTATTGAAGGACTTGGATGGTGTAAAATATATTTTTGCCTATTACTTTTTCCCTTTTCATAGAAATAAGTAAAATTATGAAACAATTTTATTAAAATAAATATTATATTCTAGCAAAGCTTTTCGTACATATGAACATCATCAGGCAATAAAACAATATGAGCTTTTTTTTTTGCCTGATGATGTACATATGTACGAAAAGCTTCGCTAGAATATAATATTTATTTTAATAAAATTGTTTCATAATTTTACTTATTTACAATGGTTGCATATTTTAATAATAAAAACTTTTCTTATAGTTTTATATCAATAAATTTAATCTCTGTACGACTTCCAGGTTCTTTAAATATATGTTGTATATGAAATATGTAGATCTTACGAATACACGACCTCAGTTACAGACTAACGGCACACGACCTCAACTACAGACTAACAACCTCTAACTGGTTGTGTTAGCAAGCCTATATTGACTCGGATTGATTATGTCATCAACACAAGCACGAGAAAAGAAAATACTGACTCGTAATTTTTTATTCTCCTTATTTGTAGACAAAATATATTCACTACTAGTCACTTTTATTGCCAAGCTTTTTAACAACGAGCAAAAAGCAGATAAAGTTAATTTAAGTTTCGTTTTTTTTCATTCTTTTCATCATAGAGACATCATTTCATCAGTGAAAACTGTGACTTAGGGGCTTTTCATACGAATAATATTCCATCGATTAGCGTGGGGAAGTATTTCCTAACGTATAAGATTTTTCGTTTTCTTCATATGAGAAAATAATTCCCCGCTTACTGAGGAAATATTTCATTTGTTGTAAACAAGCCAATCAAATTTTAGCTTTTTAGATTAAAACGACAAAATTCCCCGACTACCGAGGAAATCCTGTTCATATGGATAAAACAATTTTCGGCTTACCGACATATTGAGTATCCCCTTTGAAACTGAAAGCAAAAACTTACCATAATCTGATTTGCAAAATGAATTTTGTGGATGATTCGGCATACACATACATGCTTCGTTGTACCAAACCATCATTAAACTGCTAAGTATATAAATAACAAACTTCATAGCTATTCTCTACTGCTTCGTTAGCTTCTGCTTTGTAGGATGGGAGGTTTGTAGTTTTCAGTATTCAAGATGTTACATATCCTTAAGTTGTTGTATTCTAATTGATATGTTTTAAGTTTTCTTTTCCCTTTTATCCGTTTTCTATACTCTTTAATTTCCGGTAGATTGCTCATTTTTAATCCCCGAAATATACAAGCTTTGACGTTGCAGATAGCTCACAATCAAGATACCAAAAGTGTGTTGCCATATTTTACCATATTCGGAAATTCATTACATTTAAACTTATAATTAACTCTGTAAGTATTGCTTAGCATCCTATGAAGTTGCGTGGTAGCAAACGCATTAAATTAATCTAACAGATGGATATTTTTATACGAGAGCTAATTATTTGATTCAACCAATTAGTGTTATCTTAGTTAATTAGTTAATTAGTTTATGATGTATTTGAAAACAACCATATGATTCATATATATTTATTTAGTTGTTGATAGAACGATATGACAAATACTTCTTGGCTGTACTTCTTCAATCCAATGTCAAGATATTACTTCTAGCCATTAACATTGCTAGTACATGAGTATGTTATCTTTTGTTCACATACAGTGTGTTATATACAGTCTGTTGTAAGATAGAGCAAATGAATAAAAGATTCATCCTACCACTTTCATTAGTCTTACTCACGTAAAATGATTTTTGTGAGATCTATATTTGAAATTTATGTGTCGTAAAGAGCAGTTGCAATTCAATAAAGCTGCTAAATATCACCTCATTTGATTCAGCAGATTAATAGTATAATAACTCCAAACTTAATAAAAATCCTTATTGTTTCTTGATTTTTATTTGTTTAGCTGATTTGAAACTCAAATATCTCTAAAACTACACATAGAAATTGGCTCAAATTTTCACAGGACACTGTAGAAAAGTACCAAGCTAAAGGAAATTTCCAGAATACATATTGCTTTTCTGTAGACACGAAGATTAACGAGTCACCGTTAGCTCATCATATATAATCAACATTAGTTCAATGAAAGATAGAATAGGAATGTAACTTATCTGTGTATTTTATTCAACATATAAATTGTTGAATAATTTAAAAAGTCTTGGCCTTCCAATAAAAAAATGTTCAAATGCAACATCTTTTCGTTCTAGAAAAAAATGATCCTTATGTTTTAAATCGAAAGCTGATGCTGAAATTCTTCTCAGTTATAGCTGTGATCTTTTTAAAAAAACAACCTATTTCCCCGAACAAACTTTCTTTGCAGACTCTCTCATGCTCAGATACTAATAAAAACGTTTGTATAAGACAAATATTTTTCGTTTTTCTATATTGCTGGTATAAGGTTATTGATATTTAAAAAAATTAAGAACCATCAAAAGCAGCAGGTTTTGATAATCTTGCAGGGAAATTTGTCACAGATATGAAATCTCTCCATCTTAAGGTATAACTTCAAGTTAGTGAGAATGTTGAAAGAGTTGTTAGAAGGACCCAACTAGTAAATTCACATCCTGGTATTTAATTTTCAAAAAGCAAGGAAACAATGTGTGGTATAAGTAACTCCTTAAAAGCTCCTTCGATGAATTATGAATATCTTTGTATATTTCAATTGCAAGTTTCTGAAAATGTTCTGATGATGGATTCTGAAAGGTTATCTTTGCATAATAAAAAGTTAAAGAATGATTCATAGTCACCACTAGTCTCAAAACTCTTTCGTGTAATTTATTATTTTGTAATATGAAATTGATTTGAGTACCACAAATATTTGATCCCTAAACCGACTGACGAATTGACAAAAGTTAATAATGGATTTTAGTTTGTATGTACAGTAATTAGGAAGTTCAGGGATTTTTCCAAGCTGTCAAAGTGCAAGATTCAGCTACCACCGTTTTTAAGAGTTTTTTAAAAGTCAAAATCAAAAGTCAAAGTTCTTGTTAATTAAAGTCTTAGGATTGAGTTTTTCCTGATTACAAATTACTGTGCTTAAAATTAGAACAAATTTTTTTTTTACCGATTATGACCGTTATTTCCAAATTAGGTTTAATAACACAAGCGTTTAATAACGATTTGATCTTTGTTAAAAGTAAAAATAATTGGCTCGTACGATTGGCGAGTTAAGACTTAGCAATCTAGGAATCAACTGAAAAATCCTAGTGCCCAGTCTCCACCAGAATTATTTTGATTTTTCAACTAAAGGCGAAGAACCTTAAAAATTAGTTATTAAAAATCCTTCCGAAAAGGAGATTTTCGCTGAAATGACCTATTTGTCTAAAATATTATGACCCTGATTCACTTTGTTCGAAATCACAACACTATTCGAAGTCGCCCCGTTTGACGGTACCCTGAAAAATCGTCGCAATCTTGAAAACACTGAAAATGCCGGTGTTACATATTGAACTTTGAACTTACAGAAGCGCGTCCAAATTGTTGGTGATGGATTTTCGAATGCTTAAAGTTTATATAATAGGAAAACAAAGATAGGAAGAACTGTTCTGCTAATCTGAGAAAGAGGTTGGTTGGCGTAAGTGCAAAGTGCAAGATGCATCTTTGGTATTTAAACAATACTGGAAGCGTTATAAACCGCAATATTACAAATAAACCTAATATATATACGATGGCCCAGAGGTGTCACTGTTCTCATTAATTTTTGAACAGTTCTTGCTTTTTTCTAGACAGTTCTCGTTTTTTTTAGACAGTTCTCGTTTGTTTTTAACAGTTCTCGTTTTTTTTAAAACAGTTCTCGTTTTTTAGACAGTTCTCGATTTTTGGACAGTTCTCGTTTTTTTCAAACAGTTCCTGTTTTATAATTCTCGTGTTTTTTACTCAAACATTCATTTCACCCATTTCACCCAACTGTCTAAAAAACAACAATTGCGGTATCTCCAAATTTGCAGATTTTGGTACATCTCAGATCAAAGAGTTACTATAGTCGAGCTATATAGAGCTGAGGCTATAGTAACTCTTTGCTCAGGTGTATTGGTTAAAAAATTGTTTTGGTTAAAAGATTAATCCCTCCTGAAATGCAGGAATGTGTGGAATGAAAGATTACCAAGTTGTGAAAGTTTGAGCCATGTGTAGTTTTTGCGATATTTGTATTCAAATTTGAATTTTCGCTTTCAACTTTTGAATTTTTACTTTGGATCGGCTGAATGAAATGAGGTGTTTTATCAAACTTTATTGACTTCCAACCCCGAGCACCTAATTTCAAAAATTGGTTTCATCCAAAACTAATAAACATAAACATCTGGAAAAAAGCAGCTATTTTCTATAGTGTAGTTTTGAAGATAGCTTTTGTTCGGTAAAAGATTTACGAGTACACAGTGTTGCCTACGCATATTGCTCTTTAAACCTGATTTACAAACTGCTACTGTTCGCTCATTTCTAACTGTATCAGATGTAATAGTGAGGGGACAATTGCACCAACCAGTATGGAAAACTTGATTTGGAGAAAAACAAGATCAAACAATGCAATTATATATTCCAATTCAGTACGGGAGAAAATTGCTATATGAATTTATTTTCGTTACTATTATTCGTTACCGTACAATTCTAATAAGTTTAACCCAGTCCCTTATTCATATTTGCATCTTCTATAATCAACATCACACGTTATTTAGTTTCCAAGCTGTCAATTTCAGTCTGACGTTCTCAATAGAACGTAACATTTTGATTTTAACGTTTATATAAAACGGGATGGTAGTTGTGTACAAACTCCCGGGAGAAAAAACTTTTACGGAGACAAAAAGAAACTTAATTTCTTTTCTATACGAATTTAACTGTTATTATTATAAGAATAATTTAGCAACTTGCAACATAACAAGACCCAGTCTTTACAAGATATCTTTTATATACAAATTATCATGAGACATTTGTCAAAGGAAAAACTTAGCAAAGTTATTCACAAAAATTCAGCCGCTTGCGGCAGAGAAGTCAGCGAGTTAGAAAAATAGTAAACAGAAAAAAAAAAAAAAAAAAACGTTTCGGAAAAATGTTCCGGAAAATTGTCCCTGAAAGTGTTCCGGAAAATTGTTCCGGAAATTGTTCGATTCCGTGTTCCGTATACGAGAAGAATAACAAAAAATAATAATAAAAAAAACGCCTAAACCAATAACTCATCGACTAAGTCGCTGACTTAAAAAGCATATAAAATAATTAAACTGAACCAGGAATATGACAATGAATGAATGGGCCTTCTCGCTTTGACGTCACGATTTAACGCCGAAAGATATCCTTCTAGTGTCATATTCCTGACTGAACATATGATATTTTAAGGTACTAAGTTTATTTGCGTAAAGCTAAACGTATTAGTTTCGGTAGAAAAAAAACACACGGGATTTTATGAATTTTATGCCCTTAGCGCCTAAAATTGGTGTAACTTCCGGGTTTTTTTCGGGCAACATTCGGGTTTTCTTCCAATGTCTTTGTTCTTTTATCCAATGAAAAA
>JAYJMI010091432.1:0-11171 GCA_036873855.1 Sarsia tubulosa
TCGATTGCCACCTCTAGAGCCTGTAAACCATCCTGATTCTTATTCCCCATATACTAACCTTTCAAAAAATCATAATGGAAACTTCTACCTAAAAAGGTGGCACCTTGCTCAAATATGGCCTGGACTATAGAGTTATAATTATATATACTTAAATGTTTCGAAATTTCTCAAATATCTCAAATAAATCTCTGGAAAGTTTTGGTACTTGTTCTTATTAATATGATCAAGTCATAATAGGTAGATGGTGACCACATATTTCAAAGGTAGTGAGCCATAAGTTGAAGATTATTATGTTCTTTTGCATCTGCGAAAAAAATACTTATAGTTTTTAGAATAGATATTATAAAAATGTTATAAAATATAGAGAGTATGAATCATATTTAATTGATATATCTGCCTCCCCCTTCCCATTCGTGCAGAAATCTGTTGAAGTTCGATTTGAACTGCCGGTTGTGCCTCGCTCTACTAGCTTGTAATGACATATGTCATTCAAGTCAGTATAAGACGGGTAGCACAGTCAGTTAGGGCGCTGTTGATCTGTGATTGAGGTCGTGCGTTCGAACCCCACTTCGGCCAGGATTTATGTATATCTCTCTATATAGAATAGTATTCCAATTGTTTGCATAAAGAAAGCTATGGTTTTAAAAATAGATCAGGTACAAATTCCTGCCTTTCATTTCTGAATATTGTGCGTGAATATACCTTAAGTGGATTAATTTTCGCGAGCAGTTAATTTCGCGTGTCGAAAAAAGGTATGTTTCGCAAAAAATTTTTAAGGGTTAATTGACCAAAATTGCAGGGAAAGTGCAGAAAAGCGTATTTCGCGAGCATTAAATTTCGCGAATTCGCTAAAACTCGCAAAATCCGTGGAAATTAATGCTTGCGAAAATTAATCCCCTTAAGGTAGAAAGTAAAATCTATATTTCATAATTGTTGTTACCAAGCCACTGGTAACTTACAATATCAATTTTGTTCCAATAGATCTTTGAATTCAAAGCGTCATCCGTCAAACCACATGTGTAATTCATTGCATCAGGTTGCTCATTTAATCTTGGATACGGTTGGATGTCAAATGTTGGTATATTCTCTTTATAATCGGTAAGAACGTCTTCTGTAAAAGTGATGAAAAAATATTTATTTTTTTGCAAGGTGTATATAACACATAACGCATTTTTAGATTATTATTTTTTTTATTTTTTTTTGCGGAAATTTTGGTTTGAGTATGCCAATAATTTTTTAAGTATAATTGTTGAAAATGTTTATTATTTTTAATTATTTTCTTTAGTATATTAAAAATATTTTTTATATTATTGAATTCTTGCATTATGAAGAAAAGGAGAATGGTTTCCATTCTTTAGAAAGAGGCAATAGATTATTGAATTTCAGAAACCTACCTCTTTATAAAATTACTAGAATTTATATAAGCAGTTTCTCTAAAAAAATTAAAACAGGAGAACAAAAGTTAAGGATAAATCGAAAAACGGAATTACAAAGAAAATGGAAAAATGACAGAAACAGCTTTTGAAATCTTTATCATATTATCTAAAGCGGAATAGTTTTGTAACAGACTAATTTTTGCTGATTGTTTAACTGTTTTATTTAGGTTAAAATTGGCACCTAAAAATAACGCGTTTTCTTGCAGCCTAATTTTTTTGTAAATGACAAAATCCCTGAAATCCCCGAAAAAATAATCCACTTTAATTAATAAGTCTATCATCCATTTAGGTAGTCAGTCTATCAATTTACCTGTCTTGTACACAGATATTTTGCTGCCCTTGATAACATCTACTGTCATATTTTGACACTTAACTACCACCTGGATAAGTGCATTTCTTCTCAAGAGAACTCGATGTTGTACCTGGTATAGATTACGACTTGCACTCATGTTACTTTGCTTCAATTCAACGGCATCGTCTAAATTCGAATTACTCACTAACCAAAGTGTGCTGAAGAAATGAAAGAATTTTTTTTAATAATTATACAATTAAGCCTTTCAAAATAGGTGGGCGTAATTCTCCAAACAACGTTTCTTCATCAAAATGAATATGGATAACTTCAAACATATGAGGGGTTTTGTCTTCTTTATATGTTGTTAAATTTTTAAAAGTCATAAAAAGGTTAAGCAATGAAATCATTAAAAAACTATTTCTTTAAGCAATTAACTTTAACAAAAAAGGCATGCAACGAAACAAAGGTGTTTATAGCAGTTAAGAATTTTTTTTAAAAGACTTTTAATAATTTAACGACTTTTTAGGTGACACACTGTGTAGGAGGCAGATATGGTTGAAAGTTTCCTATTGTATTTAGCTGTTAAAAATTGTTATAATACACTAAAACTCTATCCACTGTGGAGTAATAAATTTACAAAATAATGTAATTATCTGCACAAAAGAAAATTATCTTTAAAGAATTAGACTTGGCACAATTTTTTTTGCTGAGCAGAAAAAAATGTCACTGATTATGATATTTGGAATTTTTATATTTTTAGAATTTATAAGTATCTGAAATTTAAAATATTCAATCGATTGGCTTGAAAATTCTAAATGGACTGAATGGTTGATAACTCGAGTATTTATTTTATTTTATCTCTTTTTTGCATCTTCCTTTTGTAAAGAATAATTATATTTCAAATTTGAACCATCTGAAGTAACTACCTAAGGAACTAAAAAAATCCAAATCGTATTTGTGAAAAGATTAATCGCGATTCGTTACGGTAATTCACCTTTAATATTTAATATAGAATTCCGAAAATCCTTGTTTGCAGGTAATGGGGTCAAAAGGTCAAAATTCTGTAAGTAACCCAGCTATCTCTGGAACCGTTCATTAGTTTTCTCTGATTTTTTGTATGAAGTTAAAGGGTCATGAATGTAGAAAAGTGACGGAGCCGGATTTTTTAGAAAAATTCTCGTTTCCATGGAAACAATATTTAACAATACTCTACGAAGCGAGAACCAGGATAGAGCTTTTACACGCAATTTTGTCTATATATATGTCTATATATAACACAGGCTGTATTTAAAATGTAGTTGAAATTACCTGAGTTGTTCTACATCGTTTATAACAAACGTCGCATACACATCTACCATTTCATAGTTGTCTGCTTGATAAAAATAATTCACCATATTACTTAAATCATTTTCATTTCTTATGTAATCAATACTCTTACTATCCTGACATATAAACTGGTCTTTAGTAATTTTAATGTCGGTAAAATCAACGCCATCTCTGTTTATTAACTTCAATCCAACGTCATACTTTTTTGTCGAGATCGAAAGTAAATTACCTTTCTCGAGATAGGTTAAAACTCGAATTTGTTTGTTACAGTTTACGCATGAAATATTTATTATCGAGTTAGTCCAAATATTATCGATTAGTTCGTGTAATCGTTTTATATCGTTATCATCGATAGATGGTTTTGTAACTTCATGGATTATAATGTTTTTAAAATTTTCTTTCGAGCTTTTAATTGGTTTAGCCGTCAAAATGGTAGCTGTAGTCGGACCAATTGAAAGCGCCGATACAGCAGGAGCCATTGTTTTGTTCACATCATTAGTAGACGATTTATCGTTTTTTTTAGGTTTTTTATCAAGAGTAGTGCGGCCATTAGTTGATTTAAAAATTGATTGGGTTGTTATAGCAGTAGTGGTCATGTTTGCAATTGAGCGACGTTTTCTACGTTTCCTTTTGTTATTGTAAAGATTGATTTTTAGTTGATAAATTCCAGTATCTTCGATTAATATATCTAAAAAGAGAAGCTTTAAGTTCGTCAATACGATCGTTTACATTAAATACAAGAACGGCTATGTGTCTTCATTTATTAAATTTCTTGAAAGCTTTCCCCATAAGGAATATCTTACCTTAGCTTTCTAAGTGACAGATTATAGGGTAGCTATTAAATTGGAGTCCAAAAGTTGTTGAAATTATGTAAAAAGGTTTAGTGTTTTTTTTTAATATACCAGAAATCTGGCTTCTAGTTGAAATTCCAGAACTGCTTATCAAACATTTATTTCCCAAAGCCTATTTAGATTCTGGAATATATTTGGTAGAAAAGATAGAATACAAAGCATTGTTATTATATATCGTCTTTCGGAAAATATAAAAATATAAGATTTTTTTTCATAATGTGAACGGGATTTTAAATAATTTACAATATAAACCTACCTTTACCGTTCATTTTTTCTGATGTAAATGTTTTTTCGCTACTAACTTCGATTTCATTAGATTGAAGGCTAGTTAAATTTTTTACGTGCTCAAACGTTTCTTCTAACACTGCTATGTAAATTTTCGTTTGTTTTGATAATTTGAATTTTAGACCTTGCGATAAATATATATGAACATAAATGTCGTCTTCTTGCCGTAGGGTCACGAGTCCTGAAAGTGTTAACGTCACATCATGCGAGGATGTAAAATTTTCATATTTTGTGTTTAAATGGTATAAAGGTTTTTTGTTTATTTGTATACTCATTCTTATATAATGAATACCAGGTGTATCTACAACTATTCTACCGTTTAAGATGGTAGAAACCAGGCCTTGGATAGTATGTTGGGCCCTTATGTCCAACATAACAATAAAGTAGTATCTAACGGCATCTTCAAGTTTTGATTTCCAGTTGATGAAACCACCGCCAGACAACTCGTTCGCAAATACCGCATCCAATCGCGTAAACGCTGTTTCGTTCGTTTGTGTACGTAAAAACGTGACTTCACCTTTTATCGTTTTATTCGTATACGGTGATCTTTCTTCGTACATTATTTTTATTGAAAGAACTTGTCCCTTTTCTAATAAGTATATAAAATTGTTGTAAAAATATAACTTATCGTCGTCTAGTACTGATTTCTTTGTTTCGAAAATATTCGTTTCTCGTCTTTTGTTTAAATTTTTCAAACCGATACTTATCTTAATAGTGTTTATTTTTTCTGGTACCATTAACGAAATCGCTAAATTTAACGTTATAACATAAATTCCAGGAATTTCGATTTGCATTGCATTGGTGGTAAGACGAACAGGTTTATCAATACTTTTTATTCTATCAGTCAATGAAAAATCTTTCACTTTTTCTTGTGAAACACCATGCGAATCATTAATTCTTATATTTGCACCGACACTTTTTTCCAAGGGTTGTATGAATAAGATTTCCATGGACGCATCTAAACATGCATCGCAACGTGATTTTAAAATATCTTGATATAAACCTAACTGGTCGTTTTTCATTAGCGTTAAAATATTGGAATAATATACAGAGTGGGAACCATCTATATGAAATTTTTCAATGTTATTCCAGCTCTCTGTTTTATGCAGTAATGTTATATTCACTTCAGCTATGGATCCATTTTTCGGGCTCAAATTTAATGTAATAAAATAATTCCCATCATGCTTTATTGTGATTAACTCCTTATTAGGTTTCTCCGTTATACTAAACACTGAATTCGATAAGATTTGAGTTTCTAAAAAGAGTCCCCCATAAAGTATATCCGCTTCGTTGTTCATAATATCCGGGTCGTTTTGTACTAATAAATTTTTGTTTTGTATTAGCGTTGAATTTGTTGGACTTTTGACAGTAAATAGTGACGTATAGTTTAAATAGGCGACGGGTATTATGGTGAAATAACTTGACTGTTGTATGACGTCATCTACTGACGTCATAATTTCGCAGCTCACACTTTCTTGCATTTTTATAAAATAAACACCAGATATAATAAACTTATTAATACCTTCGTACCCAGTATCTTCTACTATTGTTTTTGGTTTATTATTTATTTTAAATTGAACAGTAATAAGTTCTAAGTTTTTCGATTTTAAATCTAAATGAATAATGACGTAATAATATCCATTTGTATCGATTTGAATCGTTTTTAATATACTACTTGTTGTTGGTAACCAATTAACAATTCGGTACCATTCCATATTTTTATCAACAATTTCTTCGGCTTTCACCTCGTTCTTGTAGTAAATTTCTTTACGTAAAGGTTTTAAATAAACAACAGAATATTTTGATAAATTTAATATGCTACCACCTTTGTTTGTTGTCAAAATTTTTAGTTTTAGTTGATCGTATTTTTTTAATTTTCTAATATCTGTGTATAAAACCGTATCGTACAAGTGTCGTTTTCCTTCATATTTTCTTTCAATGATTTTATGTTGAATGTTATTTTCAATTAGAAATACATTGAATTTCCCTACTATATTTTTATTAACAAATTTAAGAACTAATAAATAATAACCATCAACAACCGAGGTAAAAGTTCCTGTCGATTTTGAAAAACCGTTTACTAAATTAAAATCGGCTTTCCAATCTAACAATTTTTGGGGTATTTCATTCCGGTTTATATGTCGGGAAATCGGATAAGCTATAAAACCTAACGAGTTCGTAAAAGAGTTAATATACTGTATTGATATTACTGTTCTGGTCTGTAAAATATTCATTTCATCTGTATAAACATAAATTGATAAAAAATCATCTACATTTGAACTTAAAATCTCATATATGTGCAAAGCATTACGTGTTTTCACGGAATTGTACTTAGATATAAGTTCTTTTCGATTATTTAATGATATATTTACTAAAACTTCTTCATTAACATTTTCAAAATGTAAATGTAATGATACAAAATAAAGACCAGATCTTGGTGTAACGAAATTAGTTGTACTAGTTATAAGAAAATCTTGAATAAACGAGCCAGTTTTATCGTTATTGCCCCAGCCATCAATTAACACCCATTGCTTTGCTTCTATCTTTTGAGGTTTGGCTATTGACACGTGGATGCCACTCTCAGGGTATGACGTCACTAAAAAAATACAACGGAATTAAAGATTTTTCTTTGTCTTTTTTTTATAATTATAGTTTATCACTAAGAAATGGCGTTGTTTATGGGCGAACACAGATAAAGTGAAGAGATATTCCTACTAAAAATTCTTTATTACATAATAAAAAATCGAAAAGATGTTTACGCCAGATTTATTTAGAACGAGTTTATTTTGGACAAGTTTTTACTCGATCTTACCTTTTCGAGTTCCAAACCACAATAGTAACAGTTGCAATAACATTATGTCAATCAATTCTCTTAATTGTTATTTTTATTGGTGACATTTGAGTTTCATTTTGTTTTTGCTGTGTTCTTTTTTTCATCTAGAATATATGAATAACATATTAATAACAATAAAATTAAAATTAAAAATGTACATAATAAATGATAATAATTAATTGCTGCGGTTATCTCAGATAATTTGCAGTCTATAGTCGAGTCCTTGTAGCGAGTCTGTATTTTGTTTCGCACTAGTTTCCAATCTTCTACTCTTAGCCTAGTAGAATGTTAGCCTACGATATGTAGATATAAGCGAGATCTTTGTTCCTAGGCTAATACAATGTAGGTAAATTCAACAGGTTACTTTCGCTTTAATAGTAGATTCGCAAGGCTTGTGCTACGTCTACCTTGCCTTAACATCTTAAAGCGTTACGCCAGTGTGAACTATTTTAATGCTTTTGGTAATATTGTTGTAAATGTGAAAATATTTTTTCAGGCCTCCTACGATCAGCATAAACGTTACAGCGATAGGTGAAAACAAACTATGCTCTGCGAAAATAACTGAGTGTATAAAATAACTACATATAAGAAAATTAAAAATTACAACATTTCAATATTTTTTTGCTAAAATTTAAATCCCCTACGCTACCACTGTAAGTTTTAAAATAATTAGCTTGTAAAATAATTTTAAAAAAATGATTTAGAATAGATCACGATATTACCAGTTGCTAACACTTCTTTTTATAGTATCATGATTCTGACAAAATGTTCGTGACAGTTCCCGTGCTTGTGGCTTTATTATAGAGTGTAACCAAGCCTTTACCTGCGTATTAATAAAGTGACGTTAAAATATAAATTGTAATTTTTTATTTTTTATTTTTAAGTTTTGTATATTTATTCAAAAAATAGTGTGCCTTTTCCTATTTTCCACGTGTCACAAAGTTATTTTAAAACCACAAAACTTTAAAAGAAATTCAACAAAAACTGAAACTTAGTTTGAATGAGAGGCTGATACTAAGTAAAATGTTACTGTCACGATACTCGGTAAACTGTTGTAATCACCTAGTTTGGAAGAGAGTCTGATACTCGATAAACTGTTGTAATCACCTAGTTTGGAAGAGAAGCTGATAGATACTTAATAAAGTGCCACATTCACTTAGTTTGAATGAGAGGCTGATTGATACTCAGTAAAGTGCCACATTCACCTAGTCTAAAAGAGAGGCTGATACTCGGTAAACTGTTGTAATCACCTAGATTGGAAGAGAGGCTGATACTAAGTAAAATGTTACAGTCACCTAGTTTGAAAGAGAGGCTAATAATCGGTAAACTGATACAACTACCCAAGCAATCACAAACGAGAAAAATAAGCCATATTATTATAAACTTTAAAAGAAGTCAAGTTTAGCAAAATTAAGAGAAATTTGGTGGAAAGCAGTCAAGAAGGCTGGTATGAAATACAATTCATATGCTGCTGAGAATGACTTCCATTTTATGCGTATGGTCAAAAAAGAATACTTTACTTTGCAAAGAAAAGTTTGAATTAAATTAACAAACTTCCTTTAACGATGCCTCTTTTTTATTTGCTAGATCGACTTTTAAAAGGGATCCTAAACTATTTTTGCAAGTTTTTATCATAGTAAGGGGTTGTGCAGGGGTTTCAAAAATTATGAAAAAAGCTTCGCTCTCAAAACATACTAATTTAAAGTTTTCCGATTTGTAAAAAGTAAGGGCTAAAATTTGAAAACATAGGAAATGGATGATGACATCAGGTTTAAAAACAATGAATGAAACAAGTCAAAAGTTACAAAAGAGTATTAAGGAAAACATATAGTAATAATAGAATAAAAAAATATTAGTTATTATATAGTTACCAAATTTTTCAAGAATTTTTTTTCATAAGGTTTTTCTGTGATTTTGGTATGAAGTTAGTAGACTACCATGAACATGACGAAGCCGGGTTTTCCTTGTAAATTCTTGTTTGCCTTAACATTTTGCTCTTTAACAAAAATGTAATTTATAAAAACTGATGTGAAGTAAAAGTGAACAAAAACAGTTTATCACTGCTACAGGTTATTTTTTGCAAAGAAGTCTATTACAATGTTAAAGAGTCAATATCCGATGTAATGCATTGCGCGGTTTGTGTTCAAAATTTTGGTAAGCTAGAATTTCAGCTTTACTTTTACGCTCAGTATAAGTAAACAAATCAGACGCAATGCATTATATCGGGTATTGGCTCTTTAAAAACAAAGATAAATTTTAAGAAAATCATTTTTAAATTATTTCTTTTAAATCAGTTATGATAAAAATTAATTACAAAAATAGAAAAGTAGTAGAAAATCTAAGTACCCCCCTTTATTTTTGATTCTTTTCCTCTAAGCACCACCTTCCAACCTGCAAAATTACTAATATTCCCCCTCCCCCTTCAGAAAATTCATAATATGAAATAGTGCTAGCATTTTGGAAGTTAAAATTTCTTTAAATCAAATCGACATAAAGAAGCCAGAACAAAATTAAAATATATTGATATTACCTTAGCTGACTAACAAGTTAAGATACATATCTAAGTTATATTCTATTTTTTCCTTCTTTTTTCCTTAAGACAAATTTAGCATAAAATTTTAAACAAGTTTAAAGTAAAAAGTATCTAACAAATTTAATATTTATATGAATAGAAAATAGCATATTGTTGGTTTTTAAATATTATATTATCTTCTTCATATTTAGTAAATTCAGCTTAGATTTTTGCATAGATATTTATAGAACTAGTACTAAAAATTTGGTTGTTATCATAAAAATTTTAAAAAAAAATTCAACAAATTACTCAAATTTACTGATTTTATCACACAAAAATATTGTGTTTTAATGAAGAAAATTCTGTTAAATCTAAATCTTATACCACTTTTCACTATGAAAGTATTGGGTTTTTATAAAATTACTAAATAATGCTCATAGACTTATACTTTCAGTTATCGTTCAGTTAGTTTCAAAAAAAATATCCTATTTAGCCATTTTCTTTAGAACTACACATAGAAAATGACTGATTTTTTTTCCAGATGCTTATATTTGGTAGATCTTTCGATTTAGTCAGTAAAGATAAGGGGTAAAATAAAACACCCCAAAAATAACTGTAAGAGCGAATGAAACCTTTAAGCTATATTAATGATAATAACAATGATAATGATAATAATAATATAAATACGAAACAAAGACGTGTTTTTCTTTTTTCACTAGATTTCGAAAACACGGCTTTAAAAACTAGAATCTTCGTGCCTTCTATAATTTAACAATAATACAATAGTTTAATAAAAGTCGTTTAGTTTATAAGTGGTTTCCGTACGTTCGTTGTTTAATTTTTTTATCAACTTTAGTGAACGACTAAACTAGTCTACTATATAGTAGATTCTTCCTCTTCAGCTATTTAAATCATTTGACAATCGCTAGTATTATTGACTATTATTTCATGAAATAAAATTATTTGAAAAGTGTCATATATTTAAACAACAGTATTTAAAATAAAGACTAGAGTTTGCGACATCTATTAATTATACATAACAAAGTACTCTCGGGTGGCGAATAAACGGGGGTGGGAGGGGGGGTGTCTTATTTACCGGGGGGTTGGAAATAAACTGAAATTTAATAAAGGGAGGGGTCTTAATAATTTGCGGAGGGGGGGGGGGGGGGGTGATTGGAAAAAAAAAAAAAAAATATCAAAGAAAAAGTAATTTAAATAAGTAATTGGCCGATTTCTTTAGATAATTTGATAAATCTGGGGATCTTGGAAAAAATATTAAAAAAATATTAAACGGGGGGTCTTAATAAACTCGGGTTGGAAAAAAATCCAAAAATTAACTAGCAGGGTGGTAAACGTTTATTCGGCACCCGAGAGTAAAAGTAACAGAAGCTTAATTTTTGGATGATAATTTATAGTAAAACTTTATTGACGGCATTATATCTATTGCGTGAAAGTACCATTTTTTTAATAAAAATATTTAAAATGAAGAATTAATATCTCGAAACATCTTAATAATATATAACATAGCGAACTTAAAATCTAATTTTAAAAATTTATCAATGTTCCTCCCCCTATATTTTAGCATTGATGACGTCACAGTTGCAATACAAAAATAAAGATTTATTTTAAATATTAC
>JAYJMI010091543.1:0-11164 GCA_036873855.1 Sarsia tubulosa
ATCTCTTGCTACAGATGAAGATCGAACGAATATAAATCAAGCTTCACTTAAGGTAAGCTCGCTTAATTTTTGTATTCTTTGTTATAAATAATAAATTTGTAGCTTTTTTAATTACTTTCATTTCTTAATATTTTTATATTTGATAGCTTTCATACTTATCATAAGGAGTTGCAAAGGTACATAACTCCGCCTTCTTGAGAATATTTAGAAAAGATCATATACCCAGTACAATTTATGTTGAAATAACTTGTTATTGCTTTTTTTAAGCGGTTTAAAATAATCTTTAAAGTTAATCATATAAAGAGTTTTATTTTAACCAAAAAGAATGTGCTCCTCCATACTCCTATTTGTTATAAATTGATAAAAGGTATCAATAGCAAATCTTTTGTTAATTCATTTAAAACTGTCGACGGCCTGGATTTATTTTTTGTTAAGAGATATAATCTCACAGCATAGTTTAATAACACCGACACATTTATTGGAACATTTAATCTATTTCCATTCGAAGCCTTTGTACCACTCAGAACAATATGATTACTTATGATTTAATGCAAGCTTTTTCACGCTTTATTAATCATTAAGAGATTCAATTCACTGTGACATGCGTGCAACCTTACTATAAATAATCCCTATTATTTTAAAAAAGCTCACTTTTCTCACTTCAACTGATAGAAGACAACAAGTTTCCAGTCAAAAGCGAGAAAGCAAACAAAAAGGTATGATGACTTAATAATTCTGATACGAGGTACTTACTATCTCTTAAATTGTTAACGACATCGTAGACTATAAAAAGTGCGTCTTCTCACAACTTTTTTCCGTTTCATAAAATAACATTCAATAATAATTTGTACGATTTTTTAGTTTAATCAAAAGATTTTATTTTCGAGCAAAAGTAGTCTGTTATATGCCTTCAAAAGCCGTTTTTCTTTCTAACTTCTTTTTTAAGCAACGACTTTTCAAAATAAATTCGCTGTATAGGATTCCAGTTTGGCTGCAAGTTTAAATTTCAATCATTCATATATTTAGTATACACATTATACCCAACGGCTTTTAATGATAATCAAAAATCAGTAATTTTTATGGCTAATATTTAGTGATACTAGACCGTGTTATAATAAAAAACTCTCATTTTTTTGTTCGTTTCAGCAAAATGGAAGGAGGAGCATCATATTTCAGAAAACAAATGCCATATCATTTAAATCTTGAAGGAGACATTGACGGTGTTAAGTTTAGTGTCAAAGGTGACGGTACTGGTAACGCAAACACAGGTGTTGTACATAGTAAATTTGTTTGCACAACTGGTGTTTTACCAACATCATGGGTATCTCTAGTAACAACTTTATCTTACGGTGCAAAGTAAGTTGATGTGTTTTTCATTTTTTTCTACCTTAACTTTTTTTGTCAGAAAAAGCAACTGTACGTCGAATGTGACTGGATTCATCTACAAAACATCCTAAATTTTGAAATTAGATGCATAAGCACTATAATTTTGTAAACTTAGTCAAGATTTATGTAAAATGCTATATAATCACTAACAAATATTTTATTATTACTTCAGATGCTTTTCCAAATACCCTGGCGGTATAAAAGATTTTTTCAAGAGTTGTTTTCCTGATGGTTATATCGAAGAACGTACTCTTGAATGGGAGAATGATGGCGTGTACACTGTGCGAGCAGAGGTTACATTTAAAGATGGTGCAATCTGTAATAAAACGACGTTGAAAGGAGAAGGTTTTAAGAAAGATGGGCATGTACTTGGCAAAGAACTTAAAAGTACGCTGCCGATGGTTTCGATGATAGTACCTAGTGGCGAAGGAATTAAACTTGTCGACCAACGTGTAAGTTTTACTATTATTGTTATTTAAATAATAACACAGATAAAAATGGTTGCTTTAAAATTTTTACCTACTTTATACAAAGATATTCTTACAAAAAAATATTGGTATTCATAAGTTGATATGCATTAATTTTTGTAAATATATTTATTTTTTCTGAAATTCTGAAACTTTGATAAATATTAAAGAAATAAAAACTTGAAACTCCAGGCACTTTATATAACCCCATTGAAAATAGCCTCAAACATTATAAGTATTATTAGTATTACAAGTATTATAAATTTGTCTTATTATTTATCACAGGTTTATGAATTAAAGAAAGGTGGATATATGTTGATGAATACAGTTCAGCATAATAAACCAATGAAACCTTGTAGCGCTGACGTACCGAAGTATCATTATCTCTACGTATCAGTTGATCTTTCTCAAGATATTTCTGAAACTAAAGATCATGTAATTGTGCATGAGATTCTTCGTGCCGCTGATCCACACGCTGAAGTATAACTTAACGATGTAAACCCTCTAATTAGATGGGCTATATATTTATTTTAGATCTTTTGTAGTATTTAAATATAAAGATAATAACAAAATATAATGATAACTAAAGTTTCTTGCTCTTCCCCTAAGCACATTAGATAAGAGTATTAGCTTTCTTTCTTTATTTTAGAGTCAAAACTATAAATTGTTAAGCTAAAAATGTTGTTGTTAAATAGTGATCTTTGAATTCAATTGGACGGGCAAAAGAGGCTTTTCCTCTAATGCAAATTTCACGATTAATTTCTCAAACCTGTGTTTTAATAACAAACGAACATAAAATAAAATGTTTATTGCTGTCTTTAACTGAAAAAACAACTAAATATCTTGCTGAAGTTAGACTATAAATCAAATATAATTGACCAAGCCAACACTACTGTTCTTTAATAATATTTGAAACGAAGACAAGTGACCTGCTAAAAAACTTTTTCAGTTATTTCTTTTTGCGTTTTCAAAACTTTTAAACAGCTTTGAGTTTGTTTTTTTCCTTTTAACGGAATATTCAAACGTCAACAGCAGAATTTTGGTTGTAGATATTTTTGGCATACTCTATTAACTAGACCCAGTCCTAGACCCGGTTCCTGAGAAAAACCGGACCCTAAACTACGGACCCTGAGAAAAACCGGACCCTAGTATTTTAAAGAACAAATATATTTTTTCTAATTTTTTTCCAAATTTTTTTTTTCAATTTATTGTTTTTCAATAGTAGTTTCAAACTTCTTTTAAAAAGAAATGACTTTTTTACTTCAAAATGATATCCTGCTTGATATACTTTATTAATTTACTGGTTAAGTTACGTTGTAAAAGAAAAAATATATTTAATAATAATTTTTTAACATAGGATTACATAAAATTACTCGAATGGTCAGATGAAACGCTACTGCACTTCAATTGCAGTCAAACAGTCGGATGTAGTCACAGTGGTGTTCTAAGTGTTTTTTCTTATGTGAAGCTAAGAGTTCTAGGAAGTTTTTTACCTCTTTTATGATTTGCTTGATGATCTATATAAAAGTTGCTGCTTCTATAAACTTTGAACAATTATTTAAAAGGCAATAATTCCTACAAGATATAATTTATTCTAGCCTTAGTTCCTATGATTGCACATGATTTTTTTGAATTACTGAAAATACCCGGAACATTCTATAAAAATAACCGGCTAAATCGTTTCTTCAAAAAGGGAAATAAAAAGTACTGCTTATTCGATACCTTATAAAGAATCGGTTTATTTCTTATTTAGATCCCTTTCGTGAAGCTAAAATAATTCTTCAATCTATTGTACTTCTTTAGTTTAACATCGTTTATTTATAAAGTCTTAATATATTTTTCCTCTGTATAAGTTGAGAAACTCACACATTTGATAAACAGTTCATAGCTAATTATTATAGGAAGACCTGTCGAAGTAAGAACAATCAATTTCGAAACATTCAAATTAGACATTCCATTCGAACATTCGAAAAACTTCCTATAGCAAGTGTTCATTATCAAATTCCATGAGTCTAATTCAGTATTAGAAAAATATATATTTTTTATATATATGGTTATTCTTATCTGCAATTGCTGTTAAGTTTCACCTCGGGTTGAAATTTGTATAAGAAATAATAGTTGGATTCCATTATTGGTTTCTATTCTATTCTTGGTTGGATTCGTTCTATTCATTCATTCGATTCATTGTTCGATTCATTCATTCTTATTCATTCATTCTATTCTATTCTATTCTATTCTTGGTGGTTGGATTAAAAAATACCTTCAAAGAAGATAAAAAATGTAGAAAGGTTTGAAAATTCTTTAACCTCTAAACATTGAAAAATTTACCAGGAATAATGGTATTTCAATAACCCCGATCTCAGGTTTGTCTCTCATTTTTGGAGGGCAGATTTTAATGGTATGGGTGGTGCTACAAAACGTATCTTTTTTACTGCTTCTTCAAAACTACTCGGCATATTTTATTGAAACAGTTTGTCCCATGTCTTTTCACATTTTATTTTTACTACAGTACTTAGAACACAGACTGTGATTCGTTTGCTATTATTTTTACCAGAATACATTTAGAGAATTTTCACAAATTGATTACACAACATGGGCATAGTCGTTTTTAGTAATTAAGTACCTAAGTAAGCTTGATATTTTACTTTATTGACCAGCGAACGGTCTTAGACCGTATTTACAGAAGGGATCAAAAGGGCGGTGTTACGTACTAGGGTTAAGAAGTAAGTTCCAAATTTATCGTTGTTTTACTTTTGATCTTCGAATAAAATGAGGTAATTTTAGCAGTTTCCAATTGCTCTTTGTAAAAATTTAATTTCGAATTTTAAGTTTCACAAAATTGGTTTCAATAAAATATTTTCAACCGAGTAACGCCTTAAATACTATCGTATAATTTTTAGCACTAAGTTCTGTAACAAGGATTTTAAGTTGTTCTTCTCCATCTACAACGATTGGAAAGAATTTGATAGTTAGTTTTTTTTATTGAATTTCTTTATCGACTGCACTTTAAACTAGATTTCATATTTCCTTTGTTGCCATCAATAAATATACAACAAATGATAGCAGGTAATGATATTAACGAGTCTCGTAGCATTTCAGCTTTCAAAAGACTCTCCATAATTGCATCTTTGATAAGTTTTATTTCTTGATGATCATTCCCTCAAACGGGACCTGAACAAAATGCAAATAATCTTTAATCGATCAAAGTACTTGTTTTATTCAAAAAATAATTGACACATAGGAAGTGCAAAAACTATATGATATTTGTGAAGTTAAAGAACTGTTATACATATATCATATTTGAAATAACCTTACCAAAACCGTGAATCACGTGATTCCCTTTTTCTTTATTAAATCGTCGCTTTCGAGCTGTAACTTTGGACCAGCACGTTTACTTAAACTTTTTGCAACCTTTAATAATAACAATAATAATAAAATAATATAAGCTGTTGAAAAGGTTTTTTCATCACAAAACGCATTTAAAATATAGATCTTATAATTTTTGATTTTTTCAATCATTTCTTATATATTTATATTTATTAGTTGAAATGACTCACTAGGTCCTATCTTTACTCCTAGGGTTAGGGTAATAATTTTGAATATATAACACACAAAGTAATGAACAAAGAAAACATATTGTAGGAAAAGTGTCATGTAATTTAAAACTACTTACACCAGCACCATGTGATAACTTTGAATTTGCAGCTTTAACAATTCAGATATCATCAATTAAGACTTAACAATGTATAAACTAGGAGATTTATACAAGTAATACTGATATTTAGATAATAATGGATTTATAAATATTTGGAAATCTTATTTGTATAAAAGGATCGCTTTTAAAGTAAACATATCTAGCTTTCTGATAAAATTATCAATTGGTACCTAAATTATTCCAAGTCTTTTCTACAAATTCCTTTGATTGTTAATGGTATCAATTTTATTAACAGCAAACCTAATCAAATAAATTTCTAGATAGTTCGATAAACGGTTAAACTAAAAATGGTTAAAGCTTAGTTCATACTTAGATAAGTGTTACGACGCAAAATTGGAAAAGGCTAAAATAACAGATGATTTTAATTGGTACATAAAGTTTAGTGTTGTCCCTGTCTGCTTACATCTACAAAATAATAAAGAACTCTATAATTGTCGATGTCAACCAAGTCTGTTCTTAACGAAGACAAGGTTTCGTGTGACATATTTGGTGCCCTGTGTGAGGAGATGTAAGTAAGCAGGAGAAAACTTTTTTTTGTTTTTACTTTTGATCTTTTTATGTTTTGTTTTGTTATTCTAATATACATATATTTTTTGTTTAGTCCTTTGTCTTTTATTTTAAATATATTAACACATTTAAGTACGGCTGAAAGTTGTTTATTGTTTAAGTGTACGGATTTATACTAAATTTTCCTTTTGGCAAGTTATATTTATAGAAACAATGTTGTCTTCATAATAATCGCATTTGTGTTTATTTTTGCCAATGATTGACTGGGTTTGAAGAAATAAATACAATTTACATGTTGTGTATATCCCATCCCATGATGGCAATAAAAAGTGAGAAAAAATTCAAATACATATGACCCTTTTGGTATTGTTTCTTAAGAATAATTTGTAATTTAAGGAACGGTAATGAGACTATAAAACGGTGTTTTAGAATAAAAAAGTATTCTGTAAGATTTTTGATGTCTTTCAAAATTTATATGAATTAAATTATTTTTCTTAAAAAATAATAAAATCTTGCTTTTAAACATTAAAGCAAAATAAATAAGCAAATAAAAGCAAAAGAGAAAATTTGAATTTTAGTATTTTCATAGAAAAGGGCTAATTAAATAAGTAGGTAGAGGAAATAGCTTTTGCTAAATTATAAAATAACATTTCTACTACTAGTCCTTTAGGTACACTTGTTAATGAAACGACAGGATCAATATCGTGGCTTTTAGATGTGATAAAAAAGAGAAATGATTTCTCTAGATGTAACGTATTCTTATCGGATAAAGATGCGACATTGCGTAGTGCTATTAAAAAAAACGTTTCCGGAAGTTTCAGGGTAATCTGCTTATTCCATGCCTTACAAGTCTTCAAAAGAGAAATCCAAGATCGTGCTCTCGGTTTGACCAATGGACAACAAATCGTCCTAAAAGAATTTTTTTTAAAAAAATAGGCTACTGCCAGAACTATGAAGAATATCTTCAGCAATATAACTTGTTCAAAGATGCTTCTTCAGATATTATAGCTGGCATGGAATACATCAGGAGTGGGTGACTGGACTAGCCTTTCAGAAAGGGAATTTTTTAAATACAACTAATAACAGAGTTGAAAGTTTTAATTCTAAGTTAAAAACTCTAATCAAACAATATAGTTCTCTCGAAAACTTTGTAAATGGTCACTTTACCATTCTGTCTGTATTAAGGAATGAGCGTAACCACAAAGCAGCAGAAAATTTCAAAAAGAATAGAGTTACACCTTACAGAGATGGACAAGCAGAATATAGTGACGTAAAACATCTAACAAATTATGATTGTTCTTAGGTTCTAAGGGAAATAGATCGCTCAAATAAAGTGAAGAACATTATAAGAAATGCGGATAACTCACACAAAATCCGTGAAAATGATAAATTAAACGTTACCTTCACCTCGTGCAATTACAACTTTTATATGTCAATGTCATTACCATGCAAACATATATTTGCTGTAAGGAGTTTAGTAAATATATCCTTGTTTGATGGTTCGCTATGTGCTGAAAGATGGACATCAGACTACTACCGAAGGAATCAAAGGTTGTTCAAAATTAATAGCATTCCGATATTCAATATCTCAACAGTCAGTCCATCCAAAATAAAGAATAAAAATGAAAGATATCGGGATGCTAATCAAGTCTGTTCAAAATTGGCTGAATTAGTATCGGAAGTTGTTGGTCTTCATTACCAAAGTTCATATTTCGTCAATAGAGAACGGTATAGTATTTTTTATATCGAAATATAATTATTTTTAGCTGGCGTGATCGCTATTTTCAGAAATGTCTATTTTCAAAAGTTCCGCAATAAATTTAAAGTTTTTAAGTAGCTTTTACCAAGTTTTAATCACTCATCCAATTGTTGAATGTAAATTCGAGTGCTTTTCGGATAAAATTTAAAAAAATTGGTAATTTTAAGATTATTTCTAAACTGACGAGGCAGCTTGAGGTTATTTCTATTTATTACCTGAATATTTAATTAAATAGCTCAAAATGCTTTAAAAAGGCGTCGAATTATTTCATCAAGTAGGCTTAATTTAATTGTTGTAGTTGAAGAACCATGCAATGAAGAAGTATATGAAAGTGATGGCGATGATTACGAAGAAGCCCAATTCTTCCATGGTTGCATTCCAAAAGGTATGATTTTTGTTTATTGACTAGTATATAACTTGCGATTTCATCATTCGATTTTCCTATCATTTCAGTTAGTTTTACTTCTTACTATATGTAGCACGAGTATTTGAATGCCGATTTCCTTACTAACTAACTAAAAACTTAAACTTAAAAACTTGTACTTATATACATAGCACGAGTATTTGAATGCCGAGTTATTTCCTATAGTCTAACCCAGTTGTCGATAGTTCATGTTGTGTTCTGTTTGTTATAAAAGCATTTTTCTACCATTTTAGCAGAAAATGAAACCCGTAACGACTCTAAGTCACCTCACGTACATACGCATTCATCGCATCAAGCCGCCTCATCAGGTCAGTTTACTAAAATACAGCCATGATAAAGACGATAGAACTTTACCTATACATGTACAATCCTGGAAATAATATATCGAGAAACATTCCCCCCTCCCCCTGATTCAATGTTTTGAGAAAGTTATTTCGATCACGGCTTTTTCTTTCGTGGAGCAACATTAAGGGAGGGGGGGAGAAGTTCTATGATAACAATAAACAAAATTCAAAAAATTCTCAAATATTTTTTCCACAATTGTAGCACGTATTTCAATGCAAAATTACTCCAATAGTCTAACCCAGTTGTCGGTAGTTCATATACCATTCTGTTTCTTTCTTTCCTACCATTTTACCCGGAAATATTTTAACACTTTCACTCCTTTTCATTTTAAGAAAAAATTAACATAAGAATGATGTTATTTCTTTTTATTTAGCTATTCTTACGACATTAATCATGCCTAAGAAAATGATAAAGCGAGGTAGGCCTAAAGATTGCACGGTCATTGGATTACCGTACAAGAAGAAACGCCAGGAGAAACTACAATCTAACATGAAAGCAATCCCCTTCTCCAAATTTTCATTAGACAGGAGACAAGAAACCATCCTGTCTTTTCTAGTAGGCGAAGCAAAGGCTAGATTGGCATTGACTGGTAATGCATCGAATATGGTCACTGTCGCTGATCTCCCAAAAATCAACGACATACCAGCTGAATTATTCGATGACAACATCGATGTCAATCTTGTTCGAACTTATTTACCGGGAAAGCTTGGGATAAATTGAAGAAGTTAGTGGAGAAAAAGAATTTAATTTGGTTTTGTCCAATTTGCATTATCGATAGTAGTGATGGTCATTCCATCGCATGTGAGCATTGTTTGCGGTGGTTTCACCTCAACTGTGCTAGCTTAAAGCAAACACCTAAGGTTCGAGATTGGGTATGTCGCGAATGCAATGCATTTTCAAAAAAAGGTATCTTTTAGATTTATTTTCATCTACATTCGCTAAGAATTTTCTGGAATTATGTATTATACTAGTATTAGCAAGGATGTTTCAAATCTAGATGTATTACTTATAGAAAGATTTCCACAAACTAATCGTGTCATTTTCAATTTTACTGTTTAGTGTAATTTTAATTTAGTATATTATGTTATATTATATATACTACATCATGACATGAGTGACGTGACATGACATGAGTTCTACATTTTATTTAATTCTTATTAATTAACTAATTAATAATAGAGTTTTTTCTCAGCTTCAAAAGCAACTTCTAAAACATCTCTTAAACATCAACTTCAAAGCACGACAACATATCTGGAGCTACCGCCATTTACCACTCAGATTTAATCCCAACTGAAAACAGCACAGATTCAGAGTTGACGCCATATAGTTCACCATTCAAACTGTACCATGACGACTTGAAAACCCTCGTATTTAAGAAATGGGTTGCAGGGCAAGTTTTGGATGGTGTGCTTCTGACGTTCGCCAGTAAGTTTTACGACGAACGAAAGAATGTCTTCCTTCTTCCGGAGTCATTTTTTACCCGAGTACATGAAGATATTTCGCTGATATTGTCGATACCAGATTCACTAGAAGATGTTCATTACATTGGTGGTGTTTCATTTTACAATAGTCATTGGTACCTCGTGCTGGTTATGATACAAGAAAAAAAAAATTGTATTTAGACCCACTGTTGTTTACTCATGTGCAAGCCGAAAAGATTGAAAGAGATGTTGCTATCGTTAACCATATCATATGGCATAGAGTTCTTGGAAACTCCTTAGAAACTGCTCCAGTTGATACCGGATATCAACTCGTTATATCAGCTAACTTCAAAGATGTTTTTCAAACTATGAACGCGGTTCTCTACTTAATATATATCGTTGGTGGAGTGCAATTTGCCTTTCACGCAGGAGAATGGACCACGCTGTAACCAGCAGCTATATAGAATGGGTAGTAAAGTTGATGGGCCACAACAGATTTGGTGGAATGAGATTAAAAGCGATTGTTGAAAAGGTACTTTTTTTACATTATCTTACATTAATTTACAGTTTATTTTTTTCATATTTAATGCTCTGAGAATTAAAAAACACCGTATTATATCTCTATGTGTATACTTGATAAAAGAATTTGTTTAATTAAGTTTTAAATGTTTAATTATACATTTTTAACCGGCATTTTAGAATTTTTTTTTTCAATTTTATCATTCGTTTTATAGTCTAATTCTCAGTCTTTGATGATACGAACTTGATACCTAATCAACCTTTAGCTAATAGCTATATATCTTTTTTAATACTTAATCTTTTAAAATTTAGTCATCACAGCCAACTAGCCCTAGTGCAGGGTTGTATGCAACAGTTTCGCCAAGTGCGGCTAAAGGTAGGCTAAAGATTAACAATTCATTACTACAATTTAAGGAGAATTAACATTGACTGTAATTAACTACCTTAAGGAAAACCTTTCGCGAAATTTAATGCTCGCGAAAATCAATCCTCTTAAGGTAAATACTTCTTCAATATAGATTCCATTTATATACTTAAAAATACATAATTGTATTACAATTATGTCTCCTGTATTGACAATAGCATTTGCTTTTAAACAATGGCCTCTAGATGCACATCTAT
>JAYJMI010091654.1:0-11160 GCA_036873855.1 Sarsia tubulosa
TTCTCATAAATTCATGATTTCCGTTTATCCGTCTTTCTGTTAGTTACCATATTTTTGAATTAGCTCATCATTGAAGGGAGTTTTCCTCATTATTTGAGGGAAAGAGTGCCTGAAAGTAAGGAAGCCAAAAAATCGTTTTTGTTTTATTTTTGAAACCGCGGCTTTGCCAAAGGGTCCTATAAAATCAATTTTTTCGCCTGTCTGTGATTTTCTGATATTTCGTACAATTAGAAAGTCAAAAGTGGAAATATGCTCTTTATTTTTTAACATTGTCCTAGAAATGGATTAAAAACGTCAAATTTGGAACTAGAATGTCAAATTTGACCAAAAACAACAACATTTTGCGCAAAGCAAGAGGCTATTAGAAGCTTTAAATTGGTACGAATTTAAAGCTTTTAGTTGGTTATTTGCTGACAACCTCATATCTTTTAATGATTCCACCATTTATAAATCTTCCACCAAACATAAATCTTCCACCAAAGTAATTTCTTTGAACACTGGTTTATAAACATCTACATCTAAACAATACCTGAATAAAGATTCGTTTTGTTTGCATTATACTAAGTTTAAAACAAAAACTAAAACAAAATCTATACAAATAAAGTTGTAGGTTTTAGTATCGGTGTGATAATTTTAATAAATACGATTGTAACATGGAGAAGAGATCTGAGTTGGAGAGAGCAAAGTGAGGTGAGTTTCCTTTTCTTCCTTTTCTCAGTTTAATTTTTATCTTAAAAGTGTATTGTATGGGTGTCTTACCATAGCAATTGTGGGAGGGCTCCACACCTTCATTTAAAAAATTAAACGTTAATTAAATTACTTTTCAACTGAAATATACATTTTCCACTTGAGTTTGCTAGTGCTCCATCATTAAAAAAACTTTTTTTGGTACTTAAAACAGGGACTTATACATACGGGATGGGAAACGAAGGGTGTTGTATGGCACTCTTGAAAACCCCCCTCTCTACGAATGGGAACAAATAAGGGAAAACTTGTACAAGAACTGCAATTATTTTCGACGGGAAACATGCAGAGATGACAGAAGGCGAGGCCCTTTTCAAAATTCTCAAATTGGCACGATTTCGCACGCTCAAGCTAAGCAAGGCTGTATTAACGAAAGGTTTATTTTCATTAGGTCATTTGACTTTTCTTGGACTTCGACGGACTTTTTTTTCTAAAGGCTTTTGAAAATCATGAATTTTCAGGCTTTTCACAACCAAGCGTTTTCGTCGTTTGTTGTTGAAATTTATCAAATAATTCATCAAGATAAGCTGTAATACTTAGAATATATTTTTAATTTGTGAATGTAAAACATTAATATATATGGTTTTAACAGTTTTTCTGATCATAATTTTTTTTAAAAAAATTTAATTCGTTTTTCAAGTGTGCTGCCTGAAAGACCGTGCATTTCCCATCCCGTAGTTGTATACCCCTGCTTAAAACATACCTTTACAACATAACTTTCCTTTCATGTTGTACCTGTGCTTTCGGATAACTGTTGGAGAAAGTGAACGTGGCTGAATTCGTCTTGTTAATTAAACTTAGGAGCTTTGACCAAGTAACTAATTAAAACTTTGAGAAATTAAATATATTAACCTCGACATGTCTTGTGTTATTATGAGGGAAAATTATCTACGTCGTTTGTTAATCTTATAGCCTTTTTACTTTGCTTCGTTTAACCACCATTTTGAACTCTGGAAAAAAACAACACTCTCACAAAAATACACCTAAAATATGTTTAAAAATTTAGAAGAAGTTTGGTACCGATATACTACTACCTCAAGGGAAGATATTTTCGCGATTTAGCACCAAAAGTAAATTCCGCAAAACAAACGATTATGTCTTTTTTCTAAAATTTTATTAATATAAGCAGAAAAATACTACAGTTTCCACACAAATAGTGACATTGTGAACTTAATCGCGAAAATAAATTCCGCGCAAATTTCTTCCCATGAAAATATCTCCCCTTAAAGTAGGTTTAGATACAACATGTTTACAGAAGACGTTTGTAAATATATAGTTTTCAATATGAAATAACCTAAACTTCGATTTTGTACTCCTTTTCATAATCTTTATGGTCTTATCAACGATAATAAAACATTTGCCCTTGTTTGATACAATTATGAGCACAATCTTGTGCAAGAGTTTATTAGAAGAGAATCTTAAAAACAACAACATTCTAAGTATCCAACACTTCTATATAAATTAGATTGTTTTTTCAACTATTAAAATTAATATAAAGTAACAAAAGAATACGAACAAAAGTCTTATTTTAAGTTAGGCGGGGAGATAGACTCTTATTTTTAAACTAATTTTGCAGCCAAGAATCTTCGAAAATATTAATTCTATGTACATTCTGTCCATTTTTAAAAGTGCAAGATTTTGGAATTTCGATTTAAGCTAACTCCTAAAAGAAAAGGAAATGGCAGAAATTAGTTTAAAAGTCTATCTATCCGCCTAACTTAAAATAAGAGTTTTGTTCGTATTTTTTTGTTACTTTATATTAATTTTCTTTTTGGAGTTAGCTTTAGTCGAAATTCCAAACCTTGCACTTTTACCCAAATTCAGCCAAAATATGAATAATAAATTTATAATAAGCCTCAAATTTCACAAACATGCTGATATTAAATTGAATGGAATGTATGAAACCTGTGTTGTTTATATAGTAAAACCTTCCATAATAGTAAAACCTTCCATGATAGTAAAACCTTCCACAATAGTTAGTTCATAGATCTTTGATTTATTTTAGGGGCATCAGCGTTAGTGAAGTTAAAAGTTAACATGATGTTTCTATTTAACCACCTGCACAGTCAAGATGATAAAAGTTTGAAGCTGGTTTTAACAAGCCTTCAGCAGTCCATTATTAAATCATGCTCTTCCGATTCAACAGAAAAGATTTGTTTGTATAGCAACGTGAGACAAACAATGAAGGAGAGTCTTTCAAATTACTTAAACAATCCATTACAAAAAGTTCCTGCTAGATTTGCCCTTCTAGCGTGGTTAATTGCACACGAGGCTTCGAACCATACAACTAATATCCAAACAATTAATCCTCTCGTAAGCGAAATCCTGAATTACGTATACAATCTCGTTTCAAATAATGACATAAAACAGTTAAACGAGTTTGCTAGTTACGTCCCGAAAAAGTCTTTCTACTCCTTGTTCTTATCCTCGATCAAACCCATCGATGTAAATCCTTTCAAACGTAGCGTTACTCAGATATGTATAGACACCTTTCAAAGTATTAACGATTTTCTTCAAACTCTGAAACCGAAAGATAACAATTTAAACTCTAAAGTTGTTGTATCTAGATATGATTTACGAGAGAAGCTTAAACTAGCTAAACTAGATGCTATATTTAAAAAAGTTAAAATTAGCACAGTTGAGAATTTGTCCGATTTACGAAAGTTTACTTATGAAGTCAAGAAGTTTATTTACGAAGATTCCAAATCGTATTTTAAAAACCTTGAAAATTATTTTAACAAATTAGCACAGTATGACAGACGTAAAAACAATGCAGATTTAATGTTTATTACAGATCAATTAGAGAAATTCCAAGTAGAGATTAAACCTATAACTACAGAACTTAATGAAAAAATGAAAACTATACTAAAAGGCGTATATGGGGCAACAGCGGGTGAAGTTTTACAAGCGACATTTGAAGCTGCTGTTATGACTGCAAATTTTCTTGGTTGGATCAGCGGCGAAACAAGTCCTGGGGATGTCCATGAAAAGCTTGCACGTGTAGCTCAAAGTGCTGTCAATATCAAACGTGCGTACGAATTAAATATCTACATCAATGATGTCAAAACAAATAGTAGTGCCATCGTTTCTAAATTTGAAGAAAATCAAAATGTTTTGGCAAAAACAAATGACCTTGTTAAAGATCTGAGCCAATATTACAATGAAACTGTTGAATCAACTAATTTTGAAAACAAGATGAACGAATTTCTCAAGTCGTACGGTGACTACAATCCTAAAGTACAACAACAAGAGTTGGATGCTTTAGAAGCTGCTTGGTTTAGTGTTCTTGACGAAGGCTGTCACTTATTATTCGACGGTGAGACAGCAGCTTCCGCCATTACAGAAACTGTGTTTGCTGTTAGAGGTGACTGTATCGATACTAAATTTGTAATATCTCGATTAATGGCGCTCAATAGCGAAATTTACAAGTATCAATTCGATAAAATGGAAGCATTGGCAAAAATAGTTCGTGCTGAATTAGCATCTCGTAGAGCTGAAAGTTTGGGATCAAAATTCGTTAAAAGTAAAAGTAAAGCTCCAGTTGAGAATAATTATGAAATTAATTCATTTCAGCAAATGGTGTTAGGTTTAAAGATGACGTCAACGTTGTACTTTCTTCAGATACTCTTCCAATATTGTGGCTATAGAGAGTACTTAAATGGCGGTGTTATGCCCGATGACTGTTCAACAGCTATCAACAAATTAACACCCAATGCAATCAACAGACTTGTTTCTTTGAGGGAGAGTCAATGCCCTAATCGTCGTACACTGATCGTAGATATACCTGTCACATCCCCCCTAGATAAACCCAATCATGCTTTCATTCCTCTGGATAAGCTGTACAACAGTGAAGAAATTATATTCAAAATACCCAGCTATGATTGGTTAATTCAAAATAATTGGATAGTTAGAGACGAAGCTACAAAAGAGAATGCTTTTTATTTAGAGGATATTCGATTGGTTCTTCCTGATAGTCCCAACGGTGAACGTGATGTGCAAGTCAAATTTGATTGGTCTGGAACATCTAATTTATATGCTGAAAAACCTGGCCAGACAAGCTATGCAATCGATTCAAATTCTTACACATTCGAATACCGCGAGGGTGCCATCTGTAAACAGGATTTGAAGTTATCCAATCCCTATGACCTATGTAATAATAATGGCCGCTCTATATGTTTATCGCGAAAACAAAAATTGTTAAATGTGTCGCCATCTTTATTTACTAAATTTACCGTAAAAGCACGTTTCTCGCCACCTTTAACCGAACAACCAATTTTCACGACTTCTTTTAAATTACACGCTTCGGTGACGTTGTGCCAACTTCATGTCGGAGTAGCGAGAAGAAGTAAACGAGATGTATTTAATCGTTGTTGTAAAACTGCTGAAGAATGCAATATTGAGAAACCAACCATGTACTGGGATGCAAACAAAAAAGCTTGTGCGGTTTGCCCTGACGGTAGCAAAGGAGACATTACAGGACATCATTGCATGAAATAACTAAAAACAGTTGATAGATATATCCGGACATAATTGCCGGAATGAACAAAACATTGCCGGAAATAACTAAATACTATTTTCGGAAATTATACGACAACATTTAAATATGAAATGTTTTTTTTTTTAGAATGACACAAATTTGATTTAGTTTAATTTTAATTTACATTTAAGCGCCAATGTCAAATGTCAAATGTCAAAGGTAATGTATTGCGTCAGACTTTGCTGGAGTTTACGTTCGAGTTCTAGCTACCTCTGCCATTGGCGCTTTAAGTGATTTAAATTTTGCGTGGATTAATTTTTTTGGTTTATGTCGAAAACGATAATGTTTTCTCGAATTTTAAATTCAATAATATCTCACAGCGGAAAAGTTTTTGTAGTTCTACGAAGTTTTCAGTACTACAGGATCAGCAGTAATGATTTGTTTTAATTGAGCTATTAGCTTTTGAAATTTGAACCATGGAAACGAGACCAATAAGAACAAAGTATAAACAAAGCGAGTTTCTAATGTAAAAGTCTGATATTCAACATGCTATAAAACAAATATTATTAAACATAAGAGTTGAAATTTTCAATAATATATAACTTTAATATGATCAATTCAAACTTATTCATTTTTATTCTAGACAAGTTGTTTTCTAACTTCCAAGTTTCTGCCAGTACGTCATAACCAAATTTCTAATAGCCATATATGTCAAATATGTAAAGTATCTATTTTGAACCTGTACAGAGAAATGTAAAGCCCTAGGTATCTTAGTACAGGTGGAGCATGCAAGAATTGCACAATGAAATCGAGGGCTTTGTGTTTTACAGAAAAGCTAACAGTCTGTCATTATTCTGTTTATTAACAGACAACTTTTTATAAATATTGAACCTTTCTTTTTATCATTTTTTGTTTTTTCTGTTTTTTATTAATTACATTGAAATAAACGGTAATATTGATAATAATATAATTTAGCTGCATAACAATCTATGCGCTAAAATAAGTTAAGTGAAATAATGACTTAACACTAAAAACATAAACATTCTAATACCATGACAACCATGACTTATAACAATCAATGACTATATCAAATCACATCGTACGTTCGTTTTAATTCCGTAGTTGAATAGATCCTAAATCGTTTATAAAATATTACATAGAGCACATGGACACCCTACAGGTATCCATACGTTTATTAAATTTTTAATGGCGTTTAATGTAGACGCCTCTTGTACCTTTGATGGAATTTTATGGGCTAAATGTGATATACTATTTAGTCCATGTTTCGTTGATTTAACATTTTCAGTTTTGAGATTATAATTTTTCCTTAAAGAACTACTCCCACGATTTTTCAATTTTTTTTTTTACTTAGTTTTATAGAGAATTGTCTAAAACAAGTAAAAAACACTTGTTTCAAAGATGTGGTAAAATAAGAACAAGAAAAAGAAAAAAGGAAAAGAGCATTCAGATTATGCTAATTATTCCGTGACATCATGTACGGTTTAATCATTCCGGAGATTTTAGCCTACGAATACAGTCCACGCTAAAGCTTGGTCTATGCACATTCGCAGGAAAAGATATCTTAGAAAAAGACTGGGAACTAGTACCATTTACCGAGAATTTTTATTTCGATAATAAGAAAGACTGTAAATTCTAGTACTAGCTAGAATAGAATAGCTAGCCAGTTACAGTTCTTGAGTTAATTGAAATGAAAATTTACTAAATATGATGTTTTGGACTAAAATTCGCATGAAAATGCAAATAAAAAAAATAAAACTCGTTTTAATGTCTTTTATATAGTTTTCCAAGAGATTTCAAAGGTTCATGTTCTTTCAACTAGTACAAGCGGAATTTTTTTTGATGATTTTTTTGTCAGGTGAACTTAAAGAGGCACTGCCTTTATTAGCTTAATAGAAGCGCCTTACTAAGTAGATTTCAAAACTAATTTCGTTTTTTTTCATACGATATCAAATAAGGCTTAAAACGTCGTTTTCGTAAACTAACGACAAAAACAAATTGTGTTTCATAAGCCGCAACACAGAATATTTAAATATATCAGTTTCTCTTACGTTTGCGCAAGTAGCTCTTGCGCATCAAAGAATGGCTGACAACAATAATGACTGACAACAATAATGGCTTACTTTATTGTTTTCTCTTGCAGGATCCAAAGCATTGGTATCTTTCAAGCAGTTAATGCACGACGTTTTAATGCTAGTCCTTAATGATGATTTTAAAAGTGCGAAAGATAAAGTCAATGAGCAGATGTCAAATAATGATGATAACCCATGCCAGGGTAAGAAAAACGTGCAATATTGTCAAATGCATCAAGTAAAGAAAACGCTTTCAAATTTTCTGAGTGGTTTTAACGATGATTCAGTAGCAGATCGGAAGGCTTCGTTATTGACTTGGTTAGCAGCTCATGAATTAGATATTTCAGACCAAGCAACAGTGAACAGGCTAGTCAAAGCTGTTTTAGGTTTGATTTACGAATATGTAGCAAATAATGATATAGCAAAACTTACAAAATTAGCAGAACTAAAACCTTCCGAAGATATTGATTTGCTGTTGTCCAAGTCTTCCCTATCCACCACCCATGAAATTAAGGAGGTGTTAGCCGGTACATTTCGCAGCGTCAATGATTTCTTACACGTGCTCAAACGTGGAAGCTCGACAACCAAAGTCATTATTTCACAATATGATTTTAAAGAAAAATTAAGAATGGCAAAACTTGATTCAATATCAAACCAAGTTGAAATTGGTGGTTTAGAGATTAAAAGAGACTTTTTTAAGTTTACAAACGAGTTAAAGGATTTTATTTATGATAACAACGCAGCTAGATTCGGTGCACTGGGTGATTTCTTTCAACAACTTGCTAAATTTGATAATAAAAAGAATTTGTTAGATGTTGGATTCATTAAGGGACGTTTAGATTCGTTTAAACTAGAGTTAGAACACGAAATGGAAGTTGTTGAGAAGGGACTAACCTCCACTATTGAAGGGGCTGTATTAGGTACTGTGCTTGAACTCGATGAATTTATATACGTTGCAGCGGCAGAAATAGCAGCTGCTTTTAATCCGTTTAAATTTTCTAAACTCACTGACATATTATGGGCAGCTAATCAAGTTGCTCAAGCGGTAGTGAGAACACAGAAAGCATTTTATTTACAAAAGAAACTATCTGCGTTCACAAAACTATCAGTGGACCTAAACAAAGATTTCAAGACGAATGCGGTAAATATCAAAGAAATCTATGACATCACAACTCACTTAAAAGATTACTTTGAAACAAATATAGAAAGTGATAATCTAACGAAACTAGTTGATCGGTTTTTAACAAAGTATGCAGCATACGGTCCAGCAGTAAGCAAGACGCAACTAGCTAAGTACGGTGCAACTTTAGAAGCTTACTTCGAAGCGGCATGTGATGTTTTATTTGAAGGTGAGGGGATACGTTCAGCAGTAGTGGAAGCTGTATATGCAGATAAAGGGGATTGTTTGAAGTTAAAAAGCAACGTTGCCAAGGTAACATCGATTCAAAGCGAGCTGCATGATTATCAATACGATTTATTAGAATCGCTTGCAGTTGTTATGCGTTCTTATGTAGCAGCAGTTCATTCGAAAGAATTGAATAAAAAGTTCGAAGATGGTAAAACAAGAAAACCTTATCGTCTTACTGAAAATGCAAAGTTTCAACAACAAGCGTTAGGGTTGATTTTAACCTCCCGATTATATTTTCTTCAGGTAATCTATCAATATTGTGATTACTACGAGTATATTAATGCTGGCAAGCGCCCTCTAGAATGTAATAAAGCACTGAAAACTTTATCTGACAACGATATTAACAATTTGATTTCATTGAACGAACAAACATGCGAGAATTTGAGAACGGCCACAGTATTGATTCCTACGCGCAAATCGGACAAGAATAAAGACTATATACCGTTAAAAGAGTTGTATGAAGGCAAAGAAATTGAATTTCAAATCCCCGATATTGATTGGTTAATTCGATACGGTTGGGTATTACCTTTTGAAGCAGGGAATAATGCTTTCTATTTAAAAGAATTCAATCTTGTCCTACCCGATACGCATACATCCATACGAACAGTCGTAGTCACAATATCGTGGTCGGAATCCGCGTCATTATTTCCATCACAAAGTCAAAATCGTTATGTCATCGATCCAAGTAGTCATCGATTTGAGTATCGGCAAAACATGATTTGTAACGATAAAGGAAATTTTTATAATCCTTATCAAATTTGCAATGACAAAAAAGTTCGTTTATGTCGTATTAGCTATCCGCAACACCTTCATGTATATCCCTCTATCTTCTCGAAATTCAAGATAAAAGTGCGATTTTATTTTCAAGGGAAGATTGTCATTCCTTCGTTTACAACCGACTTCTATTTGAAAGCTGACGTAAGCATTTGTCAAAGTGAAAATAAGAAGCTGAGAATGAAACCAAGTTCCGTACAGCGTTTACACTTGCACCGACCAAACTGCTGTAGAAAAGTTGGCTGTAATGCTACCGTGTATGAAAGGTACTGGAACACCAATGTTAAACAACCCATCTGTAGTAATTGTCCGAAAGATTCGAAATCATCAGAAACTGGATACTTTTGTTACGAATGATTGATATTATTCTGGATATGAACATTGTCCAAAGTGAAGATTTTATGAATATTAAATCATGTGACATATTTGATTTGCTATAATTTTTATATATTAAAGGTACTTATGCACATAATTATCAGAAAAAAATATCCTATCAGTAATTTTCTCAATAGTAAAAGAAACAATGAAACAAATGTGCTAAATATCCCATTCTGAAGCTTAGAAACAAGCCCACAGCAGCACTTTGAAAATAGGGTGTCATACCCAATATGTGTATCCAATACGAAGTACTTGCAATTCTTTATCAAACAAATGGTAGAAATTTTTTCCAGATGCTTATGCTTGATAGATCCTTCAATTTATCCAAGAAAAATAGGGGGTCAAAAAAAAACCCTAAGTTTTGAGATTACTTGCACAAGTACCTTCATAGTCACCTTTAAGGAGGTAGGCGAATGTTTCTGACATTTTTTAATAAATAATGATCACTCTATTTGATGTAGATCTGTTCCTAGATAATAATTTTTATATTATTATTATAATTATAATACTATTTGATTTTGTTATTCAGACTTTTGTTTTTCCCCGGCCCCTAGCATATATTTTTTGTACAGCTATTGTTCCCGTCTTCAATATTATATAATCTCACCTTAAAGGGACTTTAAGAGAAGAAAGTAGAAGAATCTATCGCGAGGAGAAGAACTTGCCAAATTTAGGGAATTAGCTTTAGCGAATTGTGACTTCAGAAAAGGATGCAATATGCAACATAGCTTACTTGCAACATTAACGTCAAACATTAACGCTTGCAATGATAGAGAAGTAATGCAGTTGACATTGTTTACTTGCAATGGTAGAGAAGTAATGCAGCTGTCATTGTTTACTTGCAATGATAGAGAAGTAATGCAGTTGACATTGTTTACTTGCAATGGTAGAGAAGTAATGCAGTTGACATTGTTTCTTGGAGTGGTAGAGAAGTAATGCAGTTGCCATTGTTTCTTGCAGTGGTAGAGAAGTAATATATTGCCTTAGCGCTGAAAAACGATGATGTATTCAAATGAGCTCGGATTTACGCAATGTGTCAGTTTTTGTTCTTGCAAGCATTATAATAATAACTATACATTATAATAAAAAGATGTAATCGATTGCCTTGATGACGTCATAATTTGTCTGTATTCTGATTGGTTAATACTAAATTAAAATAATTTTCGAACTAAATAACATACAACCATATTTGGTATATAAGCAAACAATGACATCCCCTAAATTTAGGCTGCGATGACGTAATAATTTAGCTGCAATCTGATTGGTTAATACTAAAATTGCAATAATTT
>JAYJMI010091765.1:0-11160 GCA_036873855.1 Sarsia tubulosa
CGGATCTTGAGATATATTGAAAAATGATCAATTTTGGCCCAAATTTGACCTTTTGACCCTGTTTCCATGGAAACAAAAATTGTTCTAAAAAATCGGGCTTCGTCACTTTTCTACATTCAGGACCCTTTAACTTCATGCAAAAAATCAGAAAAATCTGATGAACTGTTCCTGAGATAAATGCGTTCCGTACGCACGTACGCCTGAATTTATAGGACTCCTGTCGGCAAAGCCGGGAGTCCAACAAGTGATAGATAGACATTGGATCCACGGCAACTAATATTTTTAATAAAATGGAACTGTCATGCAGAAAATAAGCAGTATTGTAAAACAATGCAAATGTATAGCTATAGCTAATTATCAGCTCATTCATTGACGAAAACGCAATAAATTACATCTTTATACAGCATTTGTTTCGGAAAATTAACATTTTGACCTCATCATGCAGCAAATGAGCAGAATTAGGAAAAAAAAATAAGATCAAATATTATGCTTTACCAATCTCTATCACTGTACAAAATTTCAAGTAAATTGGAACTCTGTAGCATGAGATAGCACGCAAAATATCAATTCAGCACAAAAATGGACTTTTTGACCACAAATTACTGGCAAACAAGCATTTTCAGAATGATGACACTTATGCCAGTTTAAAGCCTTTATTTGCCTCTATCTTTGTGTAAAAAATAAAAAAAAAGTTAATGAAGGGATCTGGAAATATATTGAAATATAGTGATTTTTGGGCAAATTTTAACCTTTTGACCCCAATTTTGGGTAAATAAGAATTTTTGTCAAAAATCCGGCTCTGTCACTTTGAATAACTTATGACCCACTAACTTAATGTTTGTGAGGAAACTGTGGTACGGAAGTACGTACGGACGGACAGAGCTGAATTTATAGGATCCCTTTGGCAAAGCCGGGATCCAATAATGTTAACTTTAGTTAGATCCAGACCTATATCGAAAAGTCCTTGATCTAGTGAGTGGTACCATGATATATTATGAAAATTCATTCATCCAACTTCTTTTCATAATATCTCATATATTACCAAATTTCATCAGGAAATTCAATATGACAATCGAATAGCGAAAAATATAATTTTTTATCAAGGATGCTTTTTCTTACTTTTCCCTGGTACCAAGCCTTCAATATTTAATCAAATTTAAAAAATTTGATCGAAGATCTGAACTTCAAACAAAACGAAATGAGCTTTTTAGATGAAAGCATTGTTCATAACTTTTGAAGCTCTTGACTATGAGCCTAACTCGTCTTGTCACCTTGGGTTCCCTTTAAAACTCTCTTGTCTAATCCAAAATGAATTTGCTTTCAACCTAATTCAATAATTTTATACTTTTAAAAATAAGATAAAACAGAAAAGAAATTCATTTACAAAGCCACTGATGTTTATTACCTAAAAATATTAAAAAACAATATAAAATAATTCTTAAAATTATTTGCCAACATGTTTTAAAATATTTTGAAAATAAGGTCTAAAGTAACATTTTTTTGTTAATCGTAAATCTTGACATGGCATAATCGTTATAATAATTTTTTTTTCTGTTTCTGGATCTAGAGCTAAGATTTCTGCTTGGCTTAAATGAAAGTTCACTTTTCTTAACATATCAATGATACTATTTTTATGCATATCATTAGAAAATGTTTTGAGCAGTTGTCTGATGAACAACGAGCCTTTTTCGGGATCTCTGAGCGACGTATAGCCAGGTGCGCATGGGTAGAGCAGTAAAAATTCACTCATATTTGGTATGCTACGACTCAATGTATCACCGTTACTCGGGTTATCAGTAGTAATAATAACTCCTTCGTCATCCATTTCTCCTCTACAGGCTAAGAAAGTAAATATCTTTGGCGTGGAGGCTAGTGAAGGGCATTTATCGGCAGAAAACATACTCATAACCTTTTCGGGATGTATTTTTTTCCCATCAGTACCACATATACCATCTTCGCTGCCATGACTTAAGATAAACAAAAAGAAGGAATTGTACTTGCTAAAATCTTTTTCTCTATAGTCTTCTAAAACTTCTATCATTTCTTTTACAGTAAGATCGGTTATTATTTTGACATTACGTCCATTCCACTTCATTTGGGGACCAGTAAAAAATCTTTCAATGCTTGACGAGTCCTTATCTGATCCATCGCGTCTACCATATCTTGGAGTATTGAATTCAATGTTGTCAATAATAAGAACTCGACCTTCATCGAGACAATGTAGAAAATTATCACATTCTTGTAAATGCTCAGCAACCACTTTCACCTCTAGAAAAAATAAACAACCATACAGTGTTAGAAGTCGATTTACTATAGGGGTTTGACTAACCTTTCCTAAGGGGTTTTCCTATAGGAGTAACTTAATTTAACCTAACAAAATTTATACCATTTGAAAGTATGTAAGCAACTATTGTACAACTATATAGAAGACATAGAAGCGAGAATAGCTGTATTCTGTACTAATTTTCAGAAAAATTAAGTATTTTTGTTCAAATTCTACCTTAAGTGGATTAATTTTCGCATGGACTAATTTTTGCGAACGCCAAATGTCGGACTTTTCGCGCAGATCAATTTTCGCGGATGACCTGCTATGTTACTGTTTTTTACTGTTATTTGGACGAATTTGCATAAAAAGTATGAAAAAAGCATATTTCGCGCAGACAATTTTCGCGGAAAATGACAAAATCCGCGAAATCCACGAAAATTAATCCACGCGAAAATTAATCCACTTAAGGTAGACCAAAAATGACTATACTCGTTTAAGTGTCTTTTATATAGTTTTTGATGAGCTTTCGAATGGTAGATGTTATTGGGTATAATCTGGAAGTTAAAATCAGCAAAAAATTTAATACTGGACAGCGGGTAATTATTTCGGAAATCTAATGAGCAGATCTTGAGATATAGGCAAAAATACCCACTTTGACCAAAATTTGCCTCGCTTGCTCAAATTAAGATCTTTCAGAAATATAAGAATAGTGTTAATTTTTCCGTCTTGATTTGCTCTAACCTCCTGTAAAAAAACTTGAAAAATCTACCAAAAGGGATCTAGATACAGCAATTATTAAAATGTTAGTTTTTATGCTTAAGGATGGTAAAAGCAAAAATAAAACAACATATTAAAATACCAACATGTTTCTCTTGCTACATGCTGCAAGCGTTTTCAAGGTTCTATACATAATTTTTTTTTGTTACATTTATTTTAACTAAAATCTTTAACAATTCTGCCAAATATGGTAATACATAATTACATTAAATACATAAATCAATTATAATAATTAAGTTAAAATGTAACAAAGAGATAAAATATCAATATCAATTATACTTAAGAGCAAATACACCTAAGAATATCCAGCTTGGGCTGAAAGTGGAATCATGGTAGGTCATGGATTTTCTTGAAATTTACATATGTTAAAGCTCTTATAACAAATATCATTTGGACAAAATGTGAGGACCTGACCTCATCTGGTCCTCAAGATATGGCGATTTAAAGAAAAGTGTAAAATACAGACTGACATTTTACCGACCAGATTTTAAAGGCCCATATCTCCTTTGTTATCTATCTAAATTGCACCAAAATTTCACCAGTTGTAAAACTTGATAGAAACTACAAATTTTGTTATTCAATTTTCGATTTCAAAATTCAAAGATCCGTTAGAATTTTTAAAAGATAGTCATATTGATCAAAGTTGATATTTACAAAGCTTTTGTTAGGCAAATAGTACCGCTTTTCAAAGGCATATTTACTAAAATTGGAGAGACATTCAAACTACAACTTTTAATATTTGCCAGACAAAGGTCTATATTTTAAGAATCTGAATATTTTTTGTTGGCAGCTACTTGCGCCCAAGTATTATCAGGACCAGATTATCAGCATTATTTTTTATTTTGAAAAGCGTATTTCTTTGTCAAAAATCTACCATTTTGAATTTCGAAATCAAAAATTAAATATCAAAATTTGTAGTTTCTATGAAGTTTCACAACTGGTGAAACTTCGGTGCCATTTAGATAGTTAACAAAGGAGATATGGGCCTTTAAAATTTGGTTTGTAAAATGTCAGTCTGCATTTTACACTTTTCTTCAAATTGCCGTATCTTGAGGACCAGACAAGGTCAGGTCTTCAAATTTTGGCATATTAAATTTTTTCAGAAGGGCTTTAACATATATAAATTTGAGCAAAATCCATGTCCTACCATGAAAGAAATTACTTACTTAGTTTCAAAAACAACTAAAAGGAAAAGTTGCAAATATCAAATAAAACAAAATATCTGAAACTTGAAATAACTTACATATCTACAGAGTATTTGAAATGAAAATTTATATTCTCACAACTCTTTCAAAAGTGAGAGTAACTTAATTTCATACTCATGTTTGTTGCGTAAGTCGGTTTTTGAACACTATTTAAGGCTGTTTTAGACACTTTAAAACGCAAAATTTTCTCCGTGACATTTTTTTCAGGCCAAGGCACAGCAAATGCATAAGAAAAGGCAAAGAATAGGAATGAGGAAGCAGAGGAGCAGCAGAGGAAAAAGCATCTTTAGGATAACGAATTCGGCCCCACCAAGTTTAATTCACTTGCTACGGTCCTGAGTTTGCAACAGATAAACAAGAAAATGAAATTCTAAAAAATAAATTTGTTAGATATATTAGAATTTTACAACATTCACATGTTTCTTATAGAGTAATAAGTTTCTTTGACTCCAATCACAAAGGAACATTTCAGGAACTTTTTAAGATTTCAAATCGAAAAGTAAACAAGATTGACTGCTGGACTCCCGGTAATTGTTTTGTAAATTAATAGAAAAATCTAATAAACAAACCAAATCTGCCTTTCTTCCAAAAACAAGAATTTTAGAAATATAGGAAAAGTATGATTTTTTACGTCTCTCTAATGAGACTTTTTACGTCGCCCAAATTTGCCCCATTTACCCCAATTAGGGAAAAATAAGATTTTTCAGAAATATAGCAATAGTGTCATTTTATACCTCTCATTATGTTCTAGCTTTCAGCAAAAAACTAGAAAAATCTAATGAACAGATTTTGAGATACAGGGCAGAATGTCTATTTTTGGCCCAAATTTGCCCCATTTACCCAATTAGGGAAAGATAAGATTTTTCAGAAATATAGGAATAGTGTCATTTTATATCTCTCATTATGTTCTAGCTTTATGCAAAAAACTAGAAAAATCTAATAAACAGATTTTGAGATAAAGGGAAAAATGTCTATTTTTGGCCCTAATTTGCCCCATTTACCCCGATTTTGGGCAAACAAGAATTTTCAATAAAATCGGGCTCCGTCACTTTTTAGCATTTATGGATGTCTAACATCATGCAAAAACTTAGAAAAAACTAATGAAGGGATTCTGAGAAACCAATGGACGAACGAACGAACGGACGGACGGACGGGGCTGAATTTATAGGACTCTGGCGGCAAAACCGCGAGACCAATAATCAATATTATTTACCTTCTTTGATTTCTTCCAAACTCATGATTGAAGCTGGTTACTTTTAATACTTTGTAATCAGTTTTGCAAACTCTAAAAAAGAAATCATAATATTCATAACACTCATTCAGTCGATCAATTAACTTTCAATATATATGGAAATATATGGCCAACTTGAAGTTGTACCTTTGACCAACTTGAAGTTGTACCTATAAGCCGGTGGTATTAGTACAATAACAACTTGAAGTTGTACCTATAAGCCGGTGGTATTAGTACAATAACAACTTGAAGTTGTACCTATAAACCGGTGGTATTAGTACAATAACAACTTGAAGTTGTACCTATAAGCCGGTGGTATTAGTACAATAACAACTTGAAGTTGTACCTATAAACCGGTGGTATTAGTACAATAACAACTTGAAGTTGTACCTATAAACCGGTGGTATTAGTACAATAACAACTTGAAGTTGTACCTATAAACCGGTGGTATTAGTACAACAACTTGAAGTTGACAAGTCACTGTTCACTCATTATGAGTTTACTTTTGGCACATTATCTCTGAAACATTTTTTACTCATTCACACTATATATCATTCATACTATATCTTGAACAACTGTTTCTCAAGATCATATTTTACATACAAAAATTACAAATTCTTCATACATATCCTATAGATACTTAATCTCAGATCATCAAAATTACACTTGCAAAATGCTAAAACGAAAATTTAATATAAACAATATCTTAATATAAACAAAACAAAATAAATATATAAAACAAAAAAAAAATTGACTCTTTAAAATTGTAATAGACACAAGTTATATTTTTATTAAGAAAAAGCACTTAATATAAATTGACTCAGTTTTTGAATCGGTAGTCAATTCCAATGATCTGAGATTGATTAGGTATTAGCATCAAACTTTACTATTTGTACCTATAAGCCTGTGGTATTAGTTCAATACAACTTGAAGTTGACAAGTCACTGTTCACTCATTATGAGTTTACTTTTGGCACATTATCTCTGAAACATTTTTTACTCATTCACACTATATATCATTCATACTATATCTTGAACAACTGTTTCTCAAGATCATATTTTACATACAAAAATTACAAATTCTTCATACATATCCTATAGATACTTAATCTCAGATCATCAAAATTACACTTGCAAAATGCTAAAACGAAAATTTAATATAAACAATATCTTAATATAAACAAAACAAAATAAATATATAAAACAAAAAAAAAATTGACTCTTTAAAATTGTAATAGACACAAGTTATATTTTTATTAAGAAAAAGCACTTAATATAAATTGACTCAGTTTTTGAATCGGTAGTCAATTCCAATGATCTGAGATTGATTAGGTATTAGCATCAAACTTTACTATTTAAATCGACACAACTGATGACATAAAAATAAAGGTAGTTAACCTCTAATAATTTTATCCCTTCAATTCCAAGCAATTACCTCAAGGGAAGATATTTTCGCGGGAAGAAATTTTCCCGGAAGGGATAAAACCAAATAAATACTAGTTACTACACATATAAGGTACATACAAGGATAATAGTATCGTGGGACATCAAAAATAATCAAATGCGCATGCTCACGTGAGTTCCTTTCCCGTTCCCATCCCGTTTCCTTTAGAAAAATTGGTATTGGAAATCAACCTTAAGGTACCACACTAAAGTTTGTTTTCCAATACCATTTTTTAAAGGGAACAGGATGGGAATGGGAAGGGAACTCACAAATTAATCTTTCCCATCTGTCCCGTTACCTTTTCCAGTTCCTATCCCGTTCCCATACCATTCTTTTTTCGAAAAAGTGTAGTGGAAATCAACCTTAACAGATACTACACAATGAAGCATTTTTTTTAAAAAAGCATCTCTTGATAAGCGAATGTTATAAACAGGCTCGTAAATAGGTTCGCGAAGTCAAAATAGAAATTATTAAAATTTAAAATTTAACATAGTCAAAAGCATTTAACATTTATACATAAAAACAATCACAATCAAAATATTTACATATTAATAAAAAACAAGAAAGATTTACTGCTGGACTCTAAGAGAACACCCTAAGAACCTAAGAAAGCAGTATGAGATAAGATACAGGGAAAAATGTAAATTTTCAAAACTCAAATTATAATTTTCAGAAAGATAAGAATTGTGTTAATTTTTACCTCTTATTATGCTCTAATATCATGTACGAAACTAGAAAAATCTAATGAACAGAACAGGTCTTGAGATACAGGGCAAAATGTCCTTTTTGGCCAAATTTGCATCGCTTTCCTTAGACAAGATTTCCGAAAATACACGATTAGTGTCATTTTTTACCTCTTTATTATGTTCTAGTTTCATGCAAAAAAAACTAGAAAAATCTATTGAACGAATCTTGAGATATAGGGCAAAATGTATATTTTGGGCCCAAATTTGCCCCATTTACCCAGATTTCGGGTGAACATGAAAAAAAATCCGGGCTCTGTCACTTTTTAAAATTTAAGGATGTCTAACGTCGTGCAAAAAATCAGAAACAACTAATAAAGCAATTCTGAGAAATAAATGGACAAACGGACGGACGGACTGAACAGGACTGTATTTATAGGACTCTGTCGGCAAAGCCGATAGTCCAATAAACGTTTTGATCCAAGATTGTTATAGGATGTAAAAACACAGTATTCAATCATTGCAATACTTTTCTCCTACAACTGTAGGCGACTTCGGGTGAATACTACAATCAAATCTCTTAAAAATTGAGATGATAAATACATAATTTTTTTGTGTATTATAACCTTTTTAATTATATAATTATGTAAAAAAATTAGCCATATAAGGTAACGTCTAAGCCAATGTAGTTAAAATATATAATTATAATATAACTATAAAAATATAATCTAGTTGTCATAATTAATAGCCTGGTGAAATAAGCTAAAATAAATATAACGGTAGGATAGAAATGTTTCTATTCAATATGGATTTATTACGACCAATAAGGGGCCGTTTACATGAAAGGCGATATGAACTTATACCGGTATGAGATTTTTTCTAGTTACAAGAGATTCATTTCGGTTGGAATCCCCATTTTATAAAAACTTAATTTTTTCTACAAAAATCATAATCTTTATAATAAATTGAGTTTTGAATTATATAATTATTATTTTATTGTTTTTTCATTCTTTTTTTCTTCATATTTATAAACACAGCTGAACATTTGATCAATTATTTTATTGTTTAATTTAACTTGATTTAATTGGTTAATAAATGAAATATTAAACGCTTTGTGCATTTGCGCATGTGTATTTACGTAAAAATAAAACTCATATCGGGTGTTTTGTGTTTACATGATATTTTCATACGTGCCGATACAAAATCTCATGTCGCATATTTCATGTAAACGTTATGAAGGACTTCACTGTTAGTAGGTTTAAAAAAATCATTTGTAACAAAATGTCTAGTATTCATATATATATTATGCCTTAGGATAATGCCATTTAGAAGGCTAGTGTCATTCAGAAGGCTAGTGTCATTTAAAAGGCTAGTGTTGTTTAGAAGGCTAGTGTCCGTTAGAAGGCTAGTGTTGTTTAGATAATGTTGTTCAGAAGGCTTGTGTCATTCAGAAGGCTAGTGTTGTTTAGAAGGCTAATGTTATTCCAAAGGCTAGTGTTATTCAGAAGGCTAGTGTTGTTTTATAATAACTATTATGTTAACGGACTTAACAACACATAAAAGGCGGCAAGAATAAGTGAAAGGATACAGTTGAATAGTTTTATAAACAAAAATACAACAAGTGTAAAATTAACTTTGGATTAGACAAAGTTATTAAACATTTAACATAGATTTTAACAGTATTTTATAAGTTCTATAGTAACATAATTTCTTTATATCAACTTTATGCTTTGAAGACAATTTTCACCTTTTTGACTAATTATGTAAATAATCCCAATAGCAGGCTGTAATAGCCGAATATACAGATTATAGACATAACTTAAAACTCTTCTGTCTAATCCAAAATGAATATCCTTTCATTAAACTGTGATCAACCTAATATAATTCAGTCATTTTATACTTTTTAAGTTAATATAAAACAGAAAAGAAATTTATTTACAAAGCCACCAATCAAGTAAAATCTAAAATTGCTTGAATCATAAAGGTGTTTATTACTTAAAAATATTAAAAAACAATATAAAATAATTCTTAAAATTAATATACCAACATGGTACTATAAATAGAAATATTATAATTCCGAGTCTTTTCAATAAAAGTAATTTATAAGGATAAAAACATAATTAAATATTTCTCTTTACAATTCGATGAACAAGTAAAATGAAAATAGTTTAGGGGGACAGAATTAATTAGGTTGCTAAAGTTAATGATGTTGAATTGGTGTATTGCCAACATGTTTTAAAATATTTTGAAAATAAGGTCTAAAGTAACATTTTTTTGTTAATCGCAAATCTTGGCATGGCATAATCTTTATAATATCAACTTCTTTTGTATCTGGATTTCGAGCTAAGGAGTTTGCTTTGCTTAAATGAAAGTTGACTTTTCTCAGCATATCAATGATACTATTTTTATGCATTTCTTTAGAAAATGTTTTGAGCAGTTGTCTGATGAACAAAGAGCCTTTATTGGGATTTCTGACAGAAGTATAGCCAGGTGCGCATGGGTAAAGCAGTAAAAATTCACTCATATTTGGTATGCTACGACTCAATGTATCACTGTAACTCGGGTTATCAGTAGTAATAATAACGCCTTCGTCATCCATTTCTCCTCTACAGGCTAAGAAAGTAAATATCTTTGGCGTGGAGGCTAGTGTAGGACATTTATCGGCTGAAAACATACTCATAATCTTTTCGGGATGTATTTTCTCCCCGTCAGTACCACATATTCCATCTTTGCTACCATGACTTAAGATAAACAAAAAGAACGAATTGAACTTGCTAAAATCTTTTTCTCTATAGTCTTCTAGCACTTCAACCATTTGTTTTACAGTTTTATTGGATATTATTTTGACATTACCTGTATTCCAATTCATTTGGGGACCAGTAAAAAAACTTTCAATACTTGATGAGTCCTTATCTGATCCATCGCGTTTAACATCTGTTTTGAATTCAATGTTGTCAATTATAAGAACTCGACCTTCATCGAGACAATGTAGAAAATCATCACATTCTTGTAAATGTTTAGCAACCGCTTTCACTTCTATAAAAAATAAACAACCATTCAGTATTAGAAGGAATAGTCGATTTTCCTTAGGGGTTTGACTTAAATAAAGTTAAAAATTGAACCCTCTTAATGCCTACTATAATTGAAGTACATAAGTAAGTATATTTTACTTCCGTTAAAACTACAACTAAAATCAACAAAAACAAGGGATAATTACCAGTGGACCCCCGACAATAATAAGAAAAGATAACTACCACTAAAATAATCAATCTCATCATGCAACAAATGAGCAGGATTGTAATAATAGTCAAAAACAGTATTTTGATAATCAAAAAAAAAAAACTGATCATCGATCTTCCATTAATAAAATCAAATCTTTATATAATGAATTAATATCAAAAATTTGACTCTTGACCTCATCATGCAGCAAATGAAGAAAAGAATTATGAAGAAAATGCAGGATCAAATACTACACTTTAACAAGGGATAAATTGCCAATGGATCCCCGGTAAGTTTAATTTTTAGTTAAGTTGAACCAGAACTTATATTCAAATT